>PTEX01000036.1:5429011-5464399 GCA_003342815.1 Eudromia elegans | reverse complement strand
TTATTCCCAGCTTGCATGTGTCCTGCACAACTTGTTTCCATCTCCTATGTAAGGTCTAGTCACAGTGGGCTCTGCCCAAACCAGCACCCAGCATCAGGACAGCTGTCAAGAGACCTGAAATATACTCTACATTTATAAGATTATGGTGGAACTTTAATGCCTTGGCCAATTAGTTATAATTTCAATCAGKTCATATTAGAAATTATGTATATTAATATGCATTACATGATTTCCATTTAGAAAAAGGAAATCGATATAYGTTAGTTCATTCAAGTGAAACAATATTTAAGCACACAACTCCAGAGCTTCAGTCCAGTWCTTATACATCAAAGGGTATCCAATACCCCAAATACAATTACACAGATGAAACAACTATCACATACAACATGCCAAAACTCCACTTGCATAGGCTCATTACCACAATACACCCCAAAACCTGACTTGTATGAGCAGCCAGTGAGCCTACACATGCAAGGTCTGTGTGAGGGAGTCTATTCTCCACTAATGCAGAAATGCTTTCCAGGAACTATCCTGTATTTGGAAGAGGCCTGGCATCATCTTGGTTCTTTGAAACTTTTTTTGAAGCAGAATCTAATCTCTGGAGATCTTCAAAAGCTGCTTGGATGCAATCCTGYGCCACATGCTCTAGGCAACCCTGCACGTGCAGGGGGGTTGGACTAGATGATCTCTAGAGAAGACCCCTCCCAAACTTAAGCATTCTATGATTCTAATACCAATTCCTTGGATGAGGCCCCAAAAGCTATTACCTCAGTGTTACTGCTGTTGGCTAATGTTTTTGGTTGCAGAGTCTTATGCTCAGGTCTCGATTTTAGAAGTGATCAGCAGTGACTCATGGTTTCAAGGCAAGAAGCCCTCCTAGCCATGACAGCTCTTGCTAGCATTACTTGGGCAGGAATACTGTGYATGACTTCAATTAGGTACCAAACAAAGCCTCCAGAGAGCAGAGCTTTAGSCCAAATAAAATCTCTCCTGAATATCACTTTTTTTTTCCCCTGTCCCATGGAAGCAGAGACAGCTGCTTCACACACATGGAATTGCATGGAGTGAGTTACCCTGCTTCCATGAGCCACTTGAGACACACAGTCTCTGAACAATTAATTTTAGCACTGCAGCTCTGACCTATGAGCACTTTTTATCRCTGCAGGAAATCCCTATCAAATCCTTATGTGCAGGTGCAACATAAACACCTTGGGGAAAGGTGCCTCTCCCTGCTACTCTAACACCTGGGCCCTTTTAACTAGAAGTGGCCTTGCCTTCATCCCAAGGGCACACAAAGAWAAGCCTTGAGGCTGAGTTAGCTGGTCACTGACAGGGGCTTACCTCACCCATGAACCYTCTATGGAGTGGTGCAGCCAGCCCYGCGCCCCACACACTCCTCAGCCCTAGGCACTTACTGCCAAAGCCACCTCACCTGCTAAGCAGCTGGACAGCGACAGTCAGGCACTGGGATGGGGATCAGCCCTTCCTCCAGCTCCAGAGACTTTGCTCTGCACGAGGGCCACCCATGGGCACCCACTCTACACTACGCCCAGGAGCTAGCACAGCCTGATGGCACAGGGGACAGGGATGTCGTGGGAAAGGTTTGCTCCAGGGGTCATAAAATGGGAGCTGAAAACAGTTTTGCTGCGAGTATTTTGTCGCCTCAGCTGACAATTCTGCAATAACGGCCCTTTTGTAGACAGTAGTAAATTGAGGCCAACAGTCTGCCAAGTCACACCCTTCACATGCTTCCCCACCCTGGCAGCAGCCCCACACAGTGCTGCATCAGGCTCAAGAAATGCATGTCAGGATTCAAGTAACTCACCTCACCTAAGCAGTAAATCAACACCAGCATTGGAGACTGTGGCATTGTTTTGCTCTGAACACAAGTCTGATCCTACCTARGAAAAAGCGAAAAAGGGTGTCAGCCAGCTAATTTACAAATTAGCAAACATATACCATAGCAAATATTATATTTTCCTTGCAGGAAAAGCAGATATGGCTTGAAAATAACTTTAAACAATTTTTTCTTGTTACTGAAATGTTACAGAAGTAAGCTTCATACATGCCCATTTATAGATTTACCAGAAGCAGTTTTAGGCTCTTTCATTTCCTTCCAACGTGTGGGAATGCCCCTTTACACCCTAAGTCCTTCAGCATTTTATTTTCAGAACAGAAGTTGCCACTAAAAGTAACCAACAAGAAATCAAAACTGTTGAAATCAAGTCAGCTGTTTTCTGGGTATACAGAGCTAATACCCTGGAATTGATCAGCACCTCTTTCTTTCCTACCACAGGCCATGTTGCACAAGTCTGTCATTATACAAGTACCTTTAATATGGCAGTCTTCTCAATAAAGGTCTGCAGGGCTTGCATACCTATAATATGATAGAAATTGGCTAAAGGCCCTTAACTCACAGATGCAGATCTGAACTACACATAGGAAAAACCCATCCTCTCCTGAAACACAGTCACATGAACACAGCCAGGATAGGGAAAAGTGGGGTGGAAATCAAACCAAGAAACAGTCATAAGGGTAGCCACAATTAACCTAAGCAACAGTAGCTAGAAAGCAACCTTCTGACTGATGAATTTCAATATCTTGGAAAGGTGATAGAGTAGCTCATCCTGGCTGTTGTCTCCAGGTACGTGGAGGAGAAGATGCTCAGGAGTAGCCAGCATGGATTCACCAAGGGGAAATCATGCTTGACTAACCTGATAGTCTTCCAGGATGGTGTGACTGGCTGGATAGATGAGGGCAGAGCGGTAGATGTCATCTATCTTGACTTCATCAAGGCTTTTGACACCGTCTCTCACAGCATCCTCCTGGGCAAGCTCTAGAAGTGTGGGATAGATGGGTGGACAGTGAGGTGGATTAGAAATTGGCTCAATGGCAGAGCTCARAAGGTGGTGATCAGTGGCGCGGAATCTGGTTGGAGGCCTGTGGTTAGCGGTGTAACCCATCAGTCAGTCTTTGGTCCAGTCCTGTTCAACTCATTCATTAACGACCTGGATGAAGGGATGGAGTGCTCCCTCAGCAAGTTTGCTGATGATACCAAACTGGAAGGAGTAGCTGACAGCCCTGAGGGCTGCGCTACCATCCAGAGGGACCTGGACAGACTGGACAACTGGGCGGTGAGAAACCTCATGAAGTTCAACAAAGGAAAGTACAAGGTCCTGCACTTGGGCAGGAATAACTCCAGACAGCCGTACAGGCTGGGGACCAACCTTCTGGAGAGCATCTCTACAGAGAGGGACCTGGGCGTCATGGTGGACAAGTTGACCATGAGGCAGCAGTGTGCCGTCATGGCCAAGAAGGCCAACGGGATCCTGGGGTGCATTAAGAACAGCATTTCCAGCAGGTCAAGGGAGGTGACTGTCCTCCTCTACTCAGCCCTGGTGAGGCCGCACCTGGAGTGCTSTGTGCAGTTGTGGGCTCCGCAGTACAAGAGGGATGTGGAGCTGCTAGAGGCAGTCCAGTGCAGGGCTACAAAGATGATCAGGGGCCTGGAACATCCGCCCTACAAGCAAAGGCTGAGAGAGCTGGGCCTCTTCAGCCTCGAGAAGAGAAGGCTGAGAGGGGATCTGATCAGTGTCTACAAGTACCTTAAGGGAGGGAGCGAAGAGGATGAGGCTGGCCTCTTCTCAGTGATGGCCAGCGATAGGACTAGAGGAAATGGCCACAAATTGAGACACCAAAAGTTCCACAGGAACTCAAAGAATTTCTGGACAGTGAGAGTGACAGAGCACTGGAACAGGCTGCCCAGAGAAGTGGTGCAGACTCCTTCTCTGGAGATCTTCAAAACCCACTTGGACACAATCCTGTTCCATGTGCTCTATGTGACTCTGTGCAGGGGGGTTGGACTAGATGACCTTCCAACCTTAAGCATTCTATGATTCTGTTCTATGATCTTACAAGCTCAGACTCTGAAACTCTGATCTGAACTGTTCTATTCACCATGACAAGCAATTTGATTGGCAAAACTGAATTGGGATTCCCTTGAAAATACCAGAACTCATTACAGATGCTTTGGACTCCTGATCATGTCAGGATATTACAAATAGCTTATTCTTATTACATATTATATTTCTCTTGAAATTTCTGTTACATTTCTTCTCTAATTTGACCTCTGCAGGGAAGCCCTTGACCTCTGCACCGTTTCTAGAACCTGACAGACAGGCTTGTGCCATGCTTTAATTTGCCCCTGGGCCACAACACACTCTTTAGAATGACTCATTAGAGAGCAAGTTGCAATCAGCTGACAAGTGTTGGGGGCAATCAATGTCTTATCACTACCACTCTGCTAACAAAGAATCACTGAAACATTTACACCAACTGGGCAGTGTTCTGCTTGAGCCAGGCAAGTAACTCTGGAAATTAAGGGAATTTTTTTGATTTTTTTTTTWAATATTCATCAGATCAGCTAACTAAAGGGTCATAACAAGACCCAGAACCCATAAAAACAGAAGGGCTCTGTAACTTGATGGCTGCTGACACTAGCACAAATAGCACTCTGTGAAACCCGCCTGGATGCCACCCTGTGGCACGGACTCTAGGGGTCCCTGCTTGAGCAGGGGGGTTGGACTAGATGATCTCTAGAGGTCCCTTCCAACCTTAACCATTCTGTGATTCTGTGTGACCCTCAGTGCTTTCTATGGGATTTCCACTTAGTGGCAGCTTAACTCCTYATTTGGCAGGAGACATTCCTGACAGATCTGTTCTCACTGAGGTGACCTACCTGTGTCAGAGYAGYGTGGTCCTTACAGTCAGGAACACCYCACCACCTCCCCCTGMMAGACACCAGCCCACAGGGAAAGGCTCTGCTGTCTTGCTGTCCTGGCAGTGCAGGAACTGCCAGCTCCACATCCAACATTTGTACTCCAGGAGCTGAAAGGCAACCAGGTCGTGATTCCCAGCCACGCGCTCAGCAGTGACAGACAGACAGCGAGTTCCCCAAAACATGCAACTTATCAGCCACTTCTCTCCTGTCTTCTGTCCAAATTTACAGGCTTCAGTTTACCAGGAGTTCTGGGCCCAGACTTAAAGGGCGAAACAGAAACGGTCATATGACCTCTGAATAGAATCGCAGATCAGGCACAGGACATCAGGAGCTAAAGCATTTGCTACAAGGACTCAACGAGGCATCAGCAAAGGACTTTCCAACCAAACCAGCCCACACCTGTACCAACACAAGGCGAGAGGGACTCTGATACACAAGTCTCTCCATGCCTGAACACTCTTACTTTTTAAGATTATGTCCCAAAAATACCCTGGAAAGAACGTTTTGTCCCAGTCAGATGAAGGACCATGAGGTAATATAATGTGGGGAGCAAGTTACCGGAGCAGGACTGAGGGGCCAATAAAGAGGTAACGGTGAAACCACCAAATTGCCCCAATTCCACTAATGTGGGAGAAATGCAAAGGGAAAACATGAGGTATTCTCTCCAGGAACGAGACAGCGTAGAGGGAAGTCTTGCGGAGGAAAGGTGGTCTCACTTAGCTAAAAATTGCAACAATACCAAACTCGCTTAAAAAAAAAAGAAAAAAAAAAAGTTACTTTTGCAAAACTTGTTCCGCAGACAGTGCAAAGAGCTCTTACAGATCCCATCCAAAGGTCCTAGAGGGATCACCGTAGCACAGTCACAGTAGATGTCAGGACAAGGATCTTCGCAGGGCACGGCTAAAGGGGACCTCCACCAGGAGCTCCAGCTCCTCCAGGCTGCAGCCCTCCCAGCCGTCCCCMCACGCTGCAGCGAGTGGAGCGCTGCCCTCTCCGGCAGTTATTATTGTGTGCGGTGGGAACAGTCCCCAGACACCCGGGCCCCCAGGCTCATGCACGGGCAGTGCCCGGGTCCAGGGGGCCGCCCCCGAGGCAGCTGCAGCGGCCGAGGCTCGGGCACGACGGAGCGCAAGGCACCTCCGAGAGCTAAATGCGGCCCGTGCACCTCAGACCGCTGCCGAGCAAACAGCTGCACAGCCGGCACGAGGGACACCTTGTCCCGCAGCAAACGGCCCCCTCTCTCTCCGCTACCACGGCCCTCCACATTGACTCGCAGACACTCTTAGTCACGGCAGCGGGAGCAAAGAAATCCCTCAATCCCATTGCGAGCAACGGACGCCCCGGACGTGACACCTCCAACCGCCGCTCGCCGCCTCGCCCCCTCCCCCCGCCCAAGCCGCGCATGCGCCGCCCAGCAACAGGTGCGTGCGCCCCGCCCCACTCCGCTTCTAACGGCCGCGCGCGGGAGCAACGGTCGCGTGTGCGCGAGCGCCTCCTGCTGGGCGCAACGGCCGCCCGTGAGGTGCCCCCTGCCCCCCGAGTCGGCCCCACGCAGCCGTTGCGACCGCATCTGTCGGGCGCCATGATGGGGCTACTCGTGCCGCTTCGGCAGGTGCTCAACGAGCCTCGACGCTGCTTGTGTCCACGTGCCCGGGCGGGGGAGATGTGTGTGACCAGGTAAGCCACGATGAGGCCGGCTCCTTTGATGGCAAATCTGCCTCTGGCCCCTTCCATCCAAGGGGATGTAACACACCAAAGCCTGGACTGACACTGACAGGAGAGGGAGGGAGCAGGAGAGAAGGGGACCACACCATGTACCGCATTGAGTCCCTCTGCCATCTGGGGCCACCTGCTGCCCATGAGGTAGCACCGAGGCAAAAGCTACCAACATGCCTGGTCTGCTGGGGCGAGGGCCCAGGGCAGGGAGAGTGTTAGCCGGGTTTGCTAAAACCTGGAGCACAGCAAAGTTCACAGTGTTGGGGCAATTAATGCCTTGAACACAGCAGAGTTCACAATTCTGGCAAGAACAAGTTTGCTTGGAGATGTGGGATGCAGGGCTTGGTTCTGGCTGAATCCTTCTGTTATTTCTCTGTGTCTCAGAAAAAACACATGTTGCATTTTCTTACCAAACACCTCATACAGCCATCTGGGGAAATAGCATCTTTCAAAGTGGCAATGATTCCTTGTTATATATTTTGACCCTACAGCATCCAGTTTTCCTACTTGCTCCACAGCTGCCACATCAACTAATTGACTCCCTTTTAGTCTCTAGGGCGAGGGAACAAGGGATATTAAGTACATGGTTGAGCTCTTTTAACCCTCACCCTGTCTGACGCCAGCTGAGAATTCCTCTGTCTTAGGGAAGACATGCCAAGACTTTTTCTCCAATATTTCAGTCCGTTGCCTTTGCAGTTAAATCCAGTGTAAAATGGTCTAAGTTACAATGTGCAAATAAAGGTGACTCGTAGGTAACGGCTCCAGAGTGGAGGCTCGTGCCATGAGACCCTTTGGAGATGAGCTAGATCGGCTCCTCTCCAAAGCCAGAAGCCATGTAGTGAAGTGCCTGCCTCTGAGCAGGGACGGCGAGGCACCCTCAGCCCTGAGCGGCGCTGACGCAGCGAGTAAGGCAACCTGAGCCCCCATACCTGCAAGAGCCACCCCCAGGGAGTGCAAGTGGCCTGGAGCGTGGGCRAGCAGAGCATCAAATAGAGCGTGATGTGGCATGGCAGTTCATGTTGTGTGGCAGTTCACGCAGGTAGGAGCTGCAAGTAGGGCGCGCAGCAGCGAGCTCCCCGGCACAGCCACCATGGCAGTCATTGGTCGGCGAGCTGCGTCAGCACTCGCCAAAAAGGAGGCGTGCACCCAGACTGAAGCACCAGTACAGCACACAGCCGTCCAGTTGTCGGGCTGCAGCGAGTGCCATTGCCTGACACTCCCCATGAACAGCCCCGGGGAGAGCAGCTGCATGAGGTGTGAGCAGGTGGAAGACCTGCTCAGCATGGTAGTGGAGCTAAAGGAGGAGGTGGAAAGGCTAAGGAGTCTGTGTAAGGCAGGAGGGCAGAATAGGGGCAGGCAATGGGAAGTGTCCGTCAACAAGTTAACACCGATTCCGTCCCTCAGACAGCACAAGGGGAAAGAATCCAGCACAACAATRGATGGATAWGAATCCAAGCTGGAAGTGRCAGGAGRAAACCTTCTCYGATCTCCTCCTACCAGCTACCCCTAGTTAACAGGTAGGAGGTCCTGGAGAAGGAAGGCAAATCAGTGGACAGTGAGGGCAAGAGCCCCTCTCYTCCTAGGGCAGTAAAGCAGTCTGGAAGGCAAACCCCATGTATTGTGAGCACAGGCARGAGAGARAAAAGGTGAGTTATTGTTGTGGRTGACTCCTCAATTCAGGGAACGGAGKGGCTGATATGTAGACGCRACCCTCCCCAAAGAGAAGTCTGCTGCCTTCCAGGGGCCCAGATTAAGGACATCACCAGGAGGCTTCMCGCCCTGATTCGACCCATGGACTACTATCCGTTGATGGTCCTGCAAGTGGGTGGAGGGGAAGCAGCAACACGTAGCCTGAGGATGATCRAGAGGGACTTTAGGGAGCTAGGGCACACAGGTTATATTCRTCTCCATWCTTCCTGRTGCTACCAGCAATAAAGAAAGAAACAGGAGGATACAAGCCATCAACATGTGKCTCTGTGGTTGGTGTCATCACCACAGCTTCGGCTTCTTTGGCAATATGAAAACTTACACGGCACTGGGCATGATGGCGCCTARTGGGATCCAGCTCTCTCAAAGGGGGAAGAGGGTCTTGGGTCATGAGCTAGCAAGGCTCATCGAGAGGGCTTTAAAGTAGATTTGAGGCGGGGAGGGGACATCGTTGGGGAAATAGGTGATAAGTAAGGCAATGGCCTCTCATGCAGCCTAACTCCAGAGCCTGTGGAAGATGCCCCAAGACTGAAGAGACTATATGGCAAAACATGGTAACTTCTAAAGGCCCACGGAGTCAAGTTGCAGCTGCCCCAGCTAGAATGAGAGGCACGTTGGGAGTCCRACTCAAATGCCTCYRTGTAAAYGCACGCARTATGGGGAATAAACAAGTATGGGGATTGTGCGACTGCAGGGCCATGATCYCATTGCTATTACAGAGATGTGGTGGAACAGCTGGCATGACTGGAACATGGCCATGGAGGACTTTAGGCTTTACAGGAGGGACAGGCCAGGAAGGCGAGGTGGCGGATTTGCTGTTTATGTGAGAGAACAACTGGAATGTATGGAGCTTGGTATAGGGGAGGACAAAGCATGGGTCAAGAGCCTCTGGGTGAGGATCAAAGGGCAGGGCAACAGCGGCGACGCAGTTGTGGGAGTTTGCTACAGGCCTCCTACCAGGATGGATGAAGCCTTCTATGGGCAGCTGCAAGAAGCCTCGTGATCAGAGGCCCTGGTCYTTACAGGGGACTTTAACCACCCTGATGTCTGCTGGGATAATCACACAGCTGGGAGCAGACAGTCCAGGAGGTTCCTGCAGAACATTGYGGATAACCTCCTGATGCAGATGGTTGAAGAGCCAATGAGGGCAGGGGCACTGCTAGACCCAATACTAACCAACAGAGACGATCTAGTGGGAAATGTGAGGATCAGGGGCAGTCTTAGTGCAGGAATCATGAGATGTTGGAATTCATGAACCTGCGTGGAAGAAGTTGGGCAAGAAGTAGGATTGCTRCCCTGGACTTCCAAAGAGTCCAGGAGGAAAGGGGGTCCAGGAGAGCTGGCTAATATTCAAACACCGCTTTCTCCAAGCCCAGGATCGGTGCATTCCTACTAGAAAGAAGTCGAACAAGATGGGCAGGAGACCTGYGTGGATGGGCAAGGAGCTGCTGGGCAACYTTAATGAGAAGAAGAGAGCATATGTAAGGTGGAAGAAGGGCCAGGCCATGTGGGAACGATATAGGAACATTGTCAGGGAATGCAGGGATGCGTTGAGGAGGGTCAAGRCTTGGAATTAGAACTATYGAGAGATGTCAGGGATAACAGGAAGAGAGCTGGGCAGAGAGGAACCTCATGAGGTTCAAGAAGGACAAGTGCAGYGTCCTGCACTTGGGGAGGAATAACYCCGGCACSAGTACAGGTTAGAGGCTGACCTGCTGGAAAGCAGCTCCACGGAGAGGGWTTTGGGAGTCCAGGTTGACAACCATGAGGCAGCAATGTGCCCTTGTGGCCAAGAAGGCAAATGGGATCCTGGCCTGCATCAGGAGGAGTGTTGGCAGCAGCTCGAGGGAGGTGATCCTGCCCCTCTACTCAGCTCTGGTGAGGCCACACGTGGAGTACTGTGTGCAGTTCTGGACTCCCCAGTACAGGAGAGACATGCAGCTCCTAGAGAGGGTTCAGCGACGAGCGACAAAGATGATCAAGGGACTGGAGCACCTGCCATACGAGGAGGGGTTAAACAAGCTGGGCCTGTTTAGTCTGGAGAAGAGAAGATGAGATGGGTTCTAATCAACAGGTACAAATTCCTGAGGAATGATGGTAGAGAGGAGGGGGCAGATCGTAGCAGTGTAACTGTTCTCCGGGGTGGCCGGTGATAGGACAAGGGACAATGGTTTTAAACTAAAACACAGGAAGTTTCATCTCCAGGTGAGAAGGAACTTCTTTACTGTGAGGGTGACAGAGCCCTGGAGCAGGCTGCYCAGAAAGRTTGTGGAGTCTCCTCCTCTGGAGATCTTCAAAACCTGCCTGGATGCCACCCTGTGCCATGTGCTCAAGGTATCCCTGCTGGAGCARGGGGRTTGGACTAGATGATTTCTAGAGGTCCCTTCCAACCTTAACCATACTGTGATTCTCTGATTCTGTAACAGCATGTGTAAATAAAGTGGTTGGTGACTRCTGGGTTATGTGTATGATCTAGACAGATTTCCTCCTATAAATGTTCCTCACACACCACTATCTCCTGATTTATTTTTAATTTCGATCACAAGAGGGCACTATTTGCCTAACTACATTTTTTTTCACCCCATCAAACTCTGAATGGAAAAATCACAGAAAAGTAGAGATATTTTGGGGATTACACCCATAAAGTAAGTGTAATTGCATTTTCATTGAGAGCAATGAAGAAAGTAGGTCCCCTTGGGAAGGCAAATATAATCAGTGGGGCTGATGTCTCCTATCTTTGAAAGTCACAGGGCGGCACGAGATGGTTACAGCAGCAGCATGATGAGGTGGACAGCCCTTCAACCGCCTGAGCCCTGGCCTCTTTGGGATCAGACAGATCTCTCCTCCAGAGCCCCATAAGGAAGTGCAGGAATCCCTGCTTCTCCTCTCAGGTTCTCTTTGGGACCATTTCTTGTGCCTGCGATGGTGTAGGTACAGATAAATTATCGGAAATASTAACATTTCTGGTGTTGTGTTTGTGTCATTCTCACCACACAAGACTCAGCAGTTCYCAGGAGAAGCACATAGTGTTGCTTGGATTTTGCTTTCAAAGTTTCTGCTCTGTGCTATACCAAATGCCCAGGTAACAGGCACCTCAACTCCTGAGGGAACTGGTTATTCTGAGTAGGATAAATATCCATTCTCTTCTGAATGATTCTTTAGGGGTGTTTCTTTGATGATTTTTAAAACTTAATTCAAAAGTAGCAGGCTAAAAATAGCTCATTTCACACACAAAAAAAAAATCCTGTTGCTTTGTGTGGCTAGATCATAACTAAGTGAGCATTATGGAGTTCAGTTTCATCAGGAGCTTTGGCCTCTTTTTATTAATAAATAAATAAATAAATAACATTTCTCCAACAGTCAAGGATCAAAGCACAAGGTAAGCCTGGGCTGCTCTTTGAGTGGCTCTCCGAGCTGCACAAAAGGACAGTGCATGCAAAAAGCTCAGACTCAAGTGCTAATCCTGAAGAGACTGAGTAGCTCTTTATTTGTACTGCACAACATCAGTCAAGAAAGGGGGAAGGATTAGAGGGATCACCATGTCCGAGGCAGACACTCATTCAGGCTGATGTTGTGAGCACCCAGATTCATGGATAGTCACTTGTCCTCTGTGACCCTTAGGTGTGCAAGCTGCTTTGTGGAGCAGGACAGGAATGATCGAGTAGTCAAAAACATCTCTTCCCCTCAGGAGTCAGTCCCGCTTTTTGTAATCAGGGACTAGAGATAATGCCTGATTTCGTACATGGTATGAAAATAATGTGAATCAGAATGAATTACAGTTTCTATGTTGGTTCGCACACCAGCTTCAAAAATGATGGGTAATTATTTTCTTCAGAATCCACAATTCATTGCTTGCCATACTGATTAATATTAGAGTGCTGCTGCTGCTGTTTTGGGGATAGCAGCAAGACCTCAGGAAGATCTGCACCAGTATTGAAGTGCTCATGCTTTTGCAGAGCTCATGTGTTTGATTACGGCAGCTTCTGATATCCTGTGGCTGACTGTTATTTGGTAGGAGTTGGTAAATGCTGCTGAAATAATGTGAAATTCTGATGCACCAAAGTTGAGGGTAGACTTGGGCTGACTTCTGCAGCCAGTATTTCACTGATGTACAGGAGCTGGGTACTGGCAAATGTGATTTTAAAGTTTGACTGATGCACTTGCTGAGCCAGAAGCCATTTCACTTACTGAGCTGCAGGCTAGCAACATCAAAAGACAGAATGAATATTCCAGTTAAATTGTTGGGCTAATGGAAGGAGGCAAAGCAGCTTAATAACCTATTTACTGATTAGGGAAGTAAAGTCTGTCCCCAAGTAGATTGYCTTACATGCTATCTCGCTAAACAGAGAATACTGAAGTAAAAGAAAACTTAAATCCACCCTAACATGACTCAAAAAGGCATCCAGCAACGTTGAGGAGTACCCCATTTTAGTGTGTGGCTGCCAAAAGCTTATATTACTTGTATTAGTTATCAGCTTCCTTGACTAAAAGGAAGAGCAGCAAACATTCCTTCTGTGGTGCTTTACACCAAGGGTAGCAAAACAAAAGGGGTGAGTGTCCTAATTCACTGAGCTCGTACATTTCCCTCACTCGGATGAAATTGTGCTTGAGTTCCATCAGTAAGCACGTCTTGTAGGCAATGGCTCCCAGCCTGCCATGTTCAGGTCTGACTAAAGGAAGACGTTGTCTTTGGGAGATGTTGGAGCCAGGACYGGCAGAACTGTATGAGCCGGATCTCCCTTACTGGGAA
The DNA here is from genome assembly GCA_003342815.1 of Eudromia elegans. Taxonomy (NCBI): domain Eukaryota; kingdom Metazoa; phylum Chordata; class Aves; order Tinamiformes; family Tinamidae; genus Eudromia; species Eudromia elegans. The sequence continues at coordinate 5,451,446 of PTEX01000036.1, read as the reverse complement.
AGGGTGAGAAACTGAGCATGCTCGTAGCTAAGATCTGCCCTGCAATATTTCATGTGGGAGTGCTCTTGCTGTGACAAGTACTGCTCTCCTTGGAAGGCACCACATAGCTTTTTCTCTTGCAGTTTCTTTTCTGCTGTTCTGCATTAAAGCATTCTTATTGCTGAAGAGAAATGAAGAAGCTAGGTAGGCTTGTTATCAGTGTGGCTGTGTAGGTTCCCCCATTACCGTCATTGGGGACACCTCTCAGAAAACAAGATCAATGACATATAAAAAGCTCTCCAGGCTTCCTAGAGATAGAGCAAATGGGAATTGACCCTTTCCTGGGCAAGCAGTCTCAGGGGAGCAGCAGTCAGGACTCCTCTCAATTGCTTTTGTGAAATTAGTGTATCCTCCAGGTCTGGGTACCTTCATTTTGTATAAGAGAGAGTAAGAGATACTGATAATAGTGTGGTAGGCACAGCCCAGCAGTTGCTACTTCCTATGTGGCCCCCACAGGAGGGACAATGCTGTACCCACCCGCCTGCCCTCATTCAGTTGGACCAAGGGAGATCAGGAAAGCATTCAGTTGGAATCTTGTTAGAACAACAGATGTTCCCATTTCCTTCTTCAGTTTGTAGCATGTGTGATATGCAGTAATGGTGCAGAAATTACTTTTCTTCTTGTTTTTAACACAGTGGCCTTGTGTACTGCCCACACCAAGAAAGCAATTAGGGCTGTCTCACTCTTCTGATAAACTGCTGGGTGTCATCATAATTTTTGCATTATTTTCATGGGCTGGATCCAAAACAATGAAACCAGAAGACAGAAACCCATCAACACCTTCGAGCCTTGGATCAAGTCCAATAACCTTTGTTGCTTATTACTGTCACACTAGCTAACCTTTAACTCAATCCATAGCACCCACTCCCCAGCCTTTATGTACTTTGCTCTGTAAACACARCCTCTGTTTGAATTGCGTTTGCAAACACGCACTTGAGATGGATGCATTTTCAGCATGCTGAACATACAAAGAGTAGACTTAAATGTTTTTGGAAAGACATGATGACAACACAGATTACTTTTTTTCATGTAAAAAGTGATTTTATTTTATATTTTTTTCCAGAGTTCATAGTGAAAGTTTCCTATTATTGAAGGGAAACAAATACAAATCAGGCAAGCTTATACATCAGTAGTGAAACGTGCCCTTCACAGTGTTGCTACAACCTGTCCTTGCAAACTTGACCATGAAAATTGTATTGTCTTAAGAGCATTCACAAAAAGAGGAAAATATTAAAAGGACAAGATGGCAACAGATATAAAATAAATTAAAAGCATCTGTAAAAGTTTCTTTCCATATACAAAATATCTTTTTTGGGTTAATTTTATCTTGTTTTTTAAACTGACATCTGTACAAGCATTAACCTTTAAACAGAAATCATTTACAAAGGCTATTTTTACAAAGAGAAATTAGTTGCTTAACAATATGTGCACCTCCTGCAAACTCTTGATCGACTCCTCAGAAGCGCACACTTTGGGCCACTCCTGGAGCAGGGCACAGTGACTCGAAAYCCCAGAGGTGCTTGACACCTCATGAAGAGTGCTCAGCTCCTCACAAGTTCAGGGTCTCAAACAAATTCAAAACACGAAGCCTGCCTTCACAACCCAGCTCAGAGGAACAGTGTCATTCATTCCATTTGACAGTTCTCCTGGGCCAAGGTATCACACTGGAGAATAAAATGTTTCATTTTGCATCCCCTATTTTTCACACTTACTATGAGATTCCCCATTCAGCCTTAAAGAATGGCATTTTGAAGGAGTTTCTGCAGTGGCCTGCACACCAACTGCTACTCACTGGAGACTTCGCTCCTGCAGGAATCCTTGGCAGAGCAAGGCTGGTGCTGCATCCTTGAGGACAACCTCTGCAAAGGGAAACCTTCCATAKCTTGAGCCATTCACTTGGCCATCCTTCAAGCTAGCTATAAAAATAACGCATTGTCATTAAATACTATATAATTAGATGGAAAGCCGAGGCATTTATCAATCAATACTATTGCCAAAACACAAGATAMGAGGGAAAAGTCCCATGCACTTATTTAAATGGTGATTAGTAACACTAGCTGTAAATTATTTTGAGCTAATACATAATTATATACAGAGATCCTTGTCTATGTGATTAATACATTACTGATGATAGATGTGGCTTTACTTAGAACTTTTCACTTGGAAATACAAATGCAAAACAAGTCTGTTGGATATAATATCTCACATATGTGGTTAACTGAAGAGAGTGTGACCAATGTTTAGCTGGAAGAAGCAGATCACCTCTTACATGGGGGACTGAATCTAGCAGTACATACCAAGGTTAATAACAAAGCCTAGGTGTATCCTGGTGAGAACCAAGCACAGTACATTCATGTTCCTTTTCAGGTGATGCTTTTGAAGTCATTACCAGCSTTGTAACAGCAGTGGAAAGGAGCTCTGGTAGCCTTGAGCATAGCTTCACTTTCAAAGAGTCACTGGGACCCCTTCCGTCCCGGACTGCCGTGCTGACGCATCATCCGCRTCATCGTAGCACTTCCATTTTTGAGTGCAGAAGCTGTGAAGCAAGACTTGCTGCCACGCAAGTGGTTGGCCAGGGTGCATCTGCTCTCTGTATTTTCCTTTGTGGGCCCCATCCTCTGTTGGTGCCAGGGACCATGAGCAGATTGAGGGGAGCTGGGCGCAGTCCTGGCCTTCTGTTCAAGGCCCCAGMAGCTCCAACTCCCTGCCAGGATGTAGGATGCTGGAGCTGCAGCCCCTCCCCTGCTGGGAGCTGGGTCCTACAGCCAGTTCCCTTGAGGCAGGCTGCCCTTCTCGTAGGAAGCAGCGTTGTGCAGTGTGATGACTCTCCAGCCTCTGGCGCAGGTTTGAAAGTTGCCAGGTGGTGTTTGTTCCATGCTGCCTTTGGGAGGATGTGGTCTTTTGTTGCTCTATGAAGGGAACATGTTATAACCCTAACACAAGATGATTTGGTGAGAAATCCAGGCTTGCATGAAGTCTTGCTGAGCACCTCCCATCCTGCTATTGAGGACAAGGTGTCTACCTCAAAAGCATTTAGCCTTGTACTGGATATCAAAAATATTGTAAAGGAAGTGATTTTGGTGGCAAAGTGTTACTCAACACCAGCCAATTCACCTTTAAGAAAGAAAAGAGTTGTCGTACAGCCAAGGTGGCCTTGTAAAGAACTGCATGAAATCTGTTTTGCAACAAGTTCTCTATAAGCTAAAGATTAGATTTGGTTAACTTTATTGATTTTTTTTTTAATCTAGCAGCCATTGTCACACTCAAATGGATATGTATTTATCTGTACAGGAATTACAAAAAACAACTATCAGAAACCAGGACCTGTTTTTGTTTGCAGGGCCTGCTGCTCAGTGGTCATCCAGCTTAGCCTGTGGCAACTTCCAAACATCCCAGTGACACCAGGCCAGCATCCAGGCAGTGACTGTGCCAACTGTGAGGAGATTGCAAGGTGAGCCCTACAACACAGTCAGCCTGGTGCACCTCAGCTTTGGACTATCTGTAGTGTCACAAAACATAGCTCAGCCCAGAGAAACAGGCTGTTTTTCATTAGCAAGACACAGCAATCTTCTGAGTTCTAGCTAGTGAACAGCTCTTTGCTGTCTGCAACTATGTTTCATTTCAGTTGGAAGAAAAGCAGAGTTTTTTTTTCTGCCAGCTTTTAAGTTCGATTTGCACATAAAATATGCAACTTTTCTCCCGCATTTGGAAGTTGATCAAAAGAACACAGCTTCAAACTTACTATTTTGTTTTGATGGCAGTTCTGCTCCTGTGTGCTTAAGATAACAGGTGTTGTCTAGAAAGATAGTCTTTCTCCTACAGTTCATGACACAGAGCCTTTAAAGCTAATATAGAGCAATAAGGTCTTTTAACTGTGCTAATTATTATGACTTACTTGGAGCCCCAAGAAAGGTATCAGGATCCACTCTTTCTGAATCTGACTTTAGGGATATACTATTCAAGAAAAATAAGGGAAGGACTGCAAGACTATCCTGCATCTGGGCCTAATCCATAGTTCTTTTTTGAAATGAAATTCCTGTCAATTTCAGCTCGGTCTTTGTGCAGGTAAAAAGTGATTGCTGAAAGGATTCATAGGTCATTAAGTTCCAAGTCTACACCTCTCACAAACATGCACATTATTCAGGTTGGTAAACATCAGCACCACTGACCAAATACAAAAATCAATGACTAAGTGTTTGAAATAGCCTCAAATAGCAATGAACCTGCAAAAAAGCCTTTACATAGGAATATTGTAATCACCTTTGATACACTAAGCAATTGCTGACTCCAAAATAGAGAATCTAACCCTCATTATGACTTGAAGTTAGTTTATTCACAATGTGTATTTGCTATTTAAAAACACCGTTTCATAAATTATTTCGATAACATATGAAAACCTTGTTCAGTGTTGACCCTTAGTGCAATATAAACATTGTTCTTGCAGCCAGAGGCACTTTAAACAAACATCTTTCTCTATAGATTATGTTAGTGGAAATGAAACAGAGTTTTTAAAATTTTCCTGTGAATATTTCCCAAATGACAGAATGAGCTCTTTGCAGTTATGCATATGATCCACTGGACTTTTTTTTTCTTGCTAGTAATTTCTCAAATGAATATGCGGATGGATAAATTAATGGAAAGCACATTTTATATTTGTTTTGTGCAAAACTTGTTGGTAAGAATTCTTAAACTGACAGTATAACTACAGCAAACTTCATTTTAAGAGCAGAAGCAGACCAAGATGAGGAAAAAGACATGCCATATCAGATTCATCTAACCATTTAGAACTCACCAAGCAGAACCAGTTTCAATTAATCATATTGAAAGTTTGCAGATCAAGAATTACGCACCAAATAATTTCATATCAACTGCCATAGATCTCTCTATAATAATTTGCAAATATTTTATAGAATATGAACAATTAGCTCAGCTAACTTCACCGAGTRTGACACTTTTATACCTTTACTCAGTGAGTTAAGTTTTTGCCTTTGAGATATTTTGAGTTTCAAATGCAGCAGTAATGGCTTTTTGTTCTTCAGACTGAGATCTGAAAAGCTGACTTACGAGAAATATGTTAATGAAAATGAATGCACATACACAGTCAGTGRCACATTATATTGAGGAAATATATGTCTAAGTTGGATTATCTAAGGTTCTTAGAATGTCAGATTTGTTTATGCTTTTCTTCCTTACTGTACTCTACTCAGTAAACTAAAGCAGAAAGCTTAGCTTTAAAAATGAGTAATACATTTCTAATCTCCACCCCCCTTAGTCACTAGGAGAATGGAGACAAGAATTAACAGCTACTGCTGTTTCCAAAACCTTGTACAAAAATAGATCAAAATGTCCTCTTGACTGTCTCTAACATCTTGAAGAGTCTTCTGTAAATGTCTCTTTCATCTTTCTTTTCAAAAGAAGTGGCAAGTCTCCATCACCAAGACTTATCTCTTGGTCAAATCCAAAGATAAACTATGTTTTCATATGGCCCATCCTTGGAATTTCTATCGAGTCCACTTCATCCTCTTATTCAGATTTATTTTCTTTTCTTTTTGTTTTCAGAATGATATGCATTGGCAGTGCAAACAAAAAAGAGAAATCATAAAAAACGACAACAAAATAGTAACCAATCACCTCAGCATTTCAAAGGGGTCCACTGAAATGTTATCTGCATGCACAGGACTCCACTGTCATATTGGGGTAGACCTTAAGAACTACATTCTTATTTTCATCGAAGAATAAGATGCTAAGAGAAGACATTTTGTCAGGAACGCAGCATGGCTCGGGAATGCCAGGGACCACTCCAACCGCTCTCACTATACTTTGTATGGTGGCATGATTTGAGGGCTTCAAGGCCTGCAAGAGAAAGGACAAGGACAAAATGAACACCCGCCCATGCCAATACAGATCCATCTACCCTACATTATTGTAGAACAAAACTTAGTTTCTTGACGAAGGGCCTTATAGAGGCTAAATGTCTCCCTAGCTATATATACCGTGCACATTACTCCGGACCAGCTGTCATCACTATATGTGCGTAAGCCAGCAGCAGGGATCTACTGGCCACTGGATGTCACTGTGGCTCCACAACTTTCATGGGGACAGGGCAGCCTCTGGCTCCCTGGGGGACATCCCTTTCTAGGAAAACACCCAGGCAGCAGGCCTTGAAACAAGGCATACTGTAGGTCAAGGAAATCTCTTCCCACGTGAACTCGGTCACATGCAAGCTGCAATTTAGTCATAAAACTTCTATGGCAGAAGGGAGGCAGTCAACCTCACACCAGTAGGCTGATTCATTAGGTCAGCTAAATAAATATAGCTCAGCTATGCTGGGAAGTTAGTCTGAAGGAATGTGGGCGCATCAGGAATAACAAAAGGTATACAAGGAGGCAAGAATGGCAGTACTTTACACTATCACCTTCACCGTGCCTGTTTGCTGTCCTGCAAGTTTGTTGTTGGTTCTCTTATTCTTCCTGCCAAATAACTCAATAGCTTAAATTGTTCTACTGTACATTTGACTATATTATGAAGAAATGCACTTTTCACTCAGAACATACATCATCAGCAACATGACTGTTTAACAGAGCCCCCAAATCCTAAGGGGATATTTGTACCTCATATTTCTGTGATATTTTGCTCCAAAGGACTGTGTTTCATGGCTTTATATTCACGCAAATGGGGACACATTTTCATTTGTTATAAATATAAAGCAAATCTGACTAGTCAGGCAAATGAAAAATGAATATATTATACTTGACCTCAAAGCCTCTAAAGATTTCCAGAACGAAATATCTGTAATAGTTATGGTAGTTGAACACCTACCACACACAAGACATTCATTTTAACCTAAGACTTGTTTTCACAAAGAGAATTTTTGATGAACCATTTGATAGCTCCACCTGCACAAAGACCCTGGGAATCATGGTTAGATATGCTCAGTCAGATGACAGTAAAATATATATGAATCAAGATCAGTTGAGCCAAATTTGCAATCTGCAGTTTTTCTGCTGTGTGAAATGATTTGCTTCTTAAAGAAAAAAAAAAAATCAGTCCAGAGGATTAGCTGTCTATGTGATTTGCAAGTCCTAACAATCTTGCATGCAAAAACAAAACAAAAAAAAACTCCACAGGAATAACTGTGAGATTCTGGCTCATTATATCATTTGTGCAGTGCGTTAGTACATATTAGGGATCTGGTTCCAGTTCTTCTAGGAATACACACCTTTCCCTGCTTTAGATAAAGTTGCATTTTTCTTCCTACAGAGACAGATGTGCCTTAATTTCCCAAAGAAATCAATCAGAATGGACTTTTTCTATATCATGCTGTCAAAACTTATCTCAAGTGAGAACAGGAGCCATTTGACATAGAATTGGAAAGGATTCACTTGGGAGCATTCAGCTGTTCTTTATGTATGTGCTAACCATAATCGCAAAGGTTTTCTTCCTTCTGATAAAGAACTTATCTTGCATGCAGAGAGGCTAAGAATCAGTGCATAGCCCTAGATCCTGCCTAACCTTCCAAAGATGCAGAATCTTCTTAAGTATATTTTGGATTCAGGTATATTTTTAAACACAGGAGTTCTACCGGTTAAGATTTATTTATTTATTTATTTTCCCCTTACTGTCTAAAATTGATACTTTATCAGATGACTGAGCAAGAGGTTATTGGTGATGTTCTGTTAAAAATACAAACACAAAGCTTGTTGCAGCAACTTCTGAAAGGCGCTAGGTTAGCCAGCATGATTACAAAGGCATTTCCATCTAGCTATCAGATCTCAAAACAGAGACTTTCTGTTTGTTTGTTTTTAATTCAGCAACACCTATATTACTCAACAGTAGCTTATAGGGATTTTTAGAGTTTGCCAGATTGATATATGGTTCAAACTTCTCTATAAAATGTGCTTGCAAGAGGGTGTGAAAGCTGAGGTTGCACGCAGGTTCATTCCACTACTCCACGTAAGTCACTGGGGCCAAAAGTTCGCTCTTCAAAACCTTCTGATTACATGTCAAAAGGTTAAAACAATCTAAGAGAGATTGACATGCTATCCCCATCATCAGCGGAACTGGAATTCAAAAGAGATTTCAGAATATGTCAGAATATAACATCTTATTGTAAACCCTTAATTTATCTTCAAGTATGCAATCTCTGTCATTGGTGCCATTTCCTAAGGAATGCACATTCTTTTTTTCCTTTCGTGTTTTCTTTTGGTCAAGTTTGAAATTACCAGTAATAACTATACTGTACTGAAGAGGAGCTCAGCGATTCACTGGTTTATGGCACTATGCCTTTCTGTAATAGCTGAGGGTTTGATATGGCTAATCAGTCAATCTGACTGGGTGGAGTTTGAAACTCTTCCTTGAGTTYCCTTTTTGGGCTGGGCTCTAAGCTATATTATGTCCCAGGGAGTTGTTCAGAGCAACTATGCTTTTATGTACAGAAGTGACCTTAAATATTGTTCATAGACCTTGTGATATCAGTGCAAATAGCCCGGCTACCCTCTATCATTGTTTCACCCAATCTTAGCAAGAAATGCATCAATTTTATGTGGATATCTTTTGATACAGCACATCCTCTGCACTCATTTGAAGTCTGTCATGAATACAGTGTTCCTGGCCTTTAAGGTACACTTTTGATGATAACTAGCCATGGCATAACTCTGCTTCTGCCAATGGGGTATTTAACTGACATCGGAGTAAACCCCAAAGCTGAGTGTTTTTTGCAAAACCAAAGCCCACCCTGGAGTACTGAACTGGCATTATGCCCTGCGTAAGTAGCAGGGAGTTAGGTCATCTTTGCCTCAAGGCTGCATATGCTCTGTCCAGCTCATGCTAATGGAAAGCAGGCCAATCTACTAAGGAAAAAGGAGGGAGAGGAGGCAAAGAGGAGGACTGAGAGGGCCAAAACTGACTCCAGACTGCCAAATCTGTGAATGAGTCCAGCTGTGGCTAAGGCTGCACCTGCTAAGCTGCATGCATCCTTGGGAGACTTGCTACCCTGTCAAATTTCATTGGAGAGGTATTAGGAGGGGGGCATATGATGTCAGCTGTGAGCTTTCATTCCTGACCTGGGAAAAGCCTGCCTGGCCTTTATGCTCTGGCTGTTCTGCTAGCTCAGCACATGTGGGTTTGACAGCAGTCAAACCAGCTAATCGAAATTAGGGAAAGGCTAGGGCCAGAATATTTGGAGGTGGAGAGTGGGGGGTGGGAATAGTCTCATCTGTTCCTAATTATCCAATAGGTTGTCAACTTTGGGAGCTTGCTCTCAGCCAGGGAACATTATATACCCATAGGTATACAGATTAGTTTGTTATTGCCTGATGCTTATGGTATCATTTTGCAAATGCAATCCTATTAGTAGCACCAGATATTATGTATGACTCAGGGATAACACATGGCTCTAAAAGATACTTGTTTCATCTTTACATATATGTAGTTTTTCCTTTCCACTGGAAAACAAGCTTTTTTTGGGGAGTATGATTTAAACATTGCACAAAAAGAACAGTTTCCAGAATTCCAGCATGAACAGAAAGTTACCAACAGCTTTCAGGAAACTAGACTCATGACAAGGTTTCACAACCTGCTCCCATAACAGAATAACAAACTATTTCTCTCTGTAACCAGGAAGTATTCAGCATCATAGTGCCTAAATAAATGTAACACCCTGCTTCTATCTTCCCAACCCTACTAAGGCTATGCAGTTTTGCACAGAAAAGTGGGATCACATCTTTTAGTGGATATTCCTGGAAGAAAACTAGTGTCCTAGTAAAGGCACTGGTAGACTTGGACTATAGGCTTAATTCATGGCTATCAGGCCTTTTGAGTCATCTCAAGCAAATTACCATCTTGCCCTTCCTATTTCTCACTTTTTTCCATTGCAAGCTTCTCCAGAGTAAGGACTGCTTTGTACACAACGTGTCCCAGATGGAGACTGGAGTGAGGGAGAGAACTCCCTTGGGATTGCTAGGTTCAGTTACAAGGACAGCAGTAGCCAACACTGCAACTCTGCTTACTCCACTGGATCAATTTAAAACCTGACATCGGAATCTATGAGATTATTTGCAGCAAAACACAACCTACGGCAGGAATACGTTTGGCACCGCATATTAGAAAATGTTTTTGATGCAGACTATCTTTCCTTGGGGGTATTAGCCAAAGATGGACAATTCACAAATAAAGCTGGAACTCTTTTTTTTCTTACCCAGACACAATACCTGTTAACTGTCTGCCAGTTGTGTGCACTCTGTCATGCCTTGGAGGGTCAAGCAACATTTAAACTTTCAATTAAAATTCATTTCACCATTTCAGAACCACTTGTACTGGAACTRATTTCAGGGAGTTCTACTTGCAGGAGCGTTTGTAGAGCTCACTGTACTYATTTCCAGAGGTTTGGAACTACTGTGGGAATTAAGCCCTCCGTTTCTRGAGCACATCAAGGATTTTCCAGATGCAAGTACTAACAAAGGCTATATATTTAGGGAAAATGAACTTTATTGCTACATTGCCTCTTTATTGTTACTGTGCTTTTGTTTTCTGGGCGTCTCTGGGGATACCCTACTCTTTTTCCTACTAGAGAATCCATATTTTCAAAGCCTGATCTCAAATCCTGCAGAGAAACCTTTTTTTCTTTTTCTCTTTTCTTTTTTTTTTCTTTTTTTCTCAAGTTAGCAGTTTAATATCAGCTCTGTCAGGATTAGATTTTTGTAGGAATGAACAGAAACTAATAACAAGTTCTTCTAAAATGACTACGTTCAAAATGACTTTGGAGAAAGCCTTGTTTGCTCTAGAGGATACCCATTATTAAGTGTTTTTACATTTGATCTACACTTCACCTCCCCAAGGCAAAGGTGGTTCTTCCCATCCACTTGACATCAGGCACAGGCTCACTCAAATTATATGATATACACTGACGACCATTAAGAGGGAACTTCTCTTGAAGCCTTTTCAGTGTGAGTAAGCAATTACCTACTTTGCGTGTCTGGCAAGTTTATTAAAAAAATGTGAAATGATGAGACGGAACAGTTATGTTCTAGCAAATGCTATATCCTGGGAGTTACTGCCACTTCAACTTTCACTTCTTTGGGATCTGAAAGAACTGCATCTGATAATCTTAGGTGTCTAGATACTTTTGGGCTTACACTAACACACCTTCGAGCCTTTCCGAGAAGCTGCTATACATTTTTTTTCCTTAAGTTATCATGGATACATGATATTATGTTTGTTAAACAAGTTAATAACAAGCTCACACATTGTTAGCAGTATTCAGTAAGTGCTTTACAGCTATTTGGTTTCTGGGAAAAAATATATATATATTCCCGTGCAGTATTTTTTTTCATTATCTTTGCAAGTCTGTCTTCATTCTAACTGTTCTAACCACTATTTCTTGTGGCATGAGACATAGAGATATTGCTTATTTATACTGCATCCTAACATGTAATAGGAGGTGAACATAATTTTGCTGATATTGGGAGGAAAAAAGCATAGTTTTCAAGTCTACATTAGCATTCCTGCTCTATAGCAATCGAACAATAACCGACAACGCAAAAAGAATCAATAAGCAACATACCTTTGGAATTGGGAACTGGCATTCTCCCGAGCAGTAATAGGCATCAAAGGATTTAGGGGAAATAATCCACTCGCTCCAGCCGATGTCTGCAAAATCCACCTTGAGATAGCGCCGAGCGCAGTACCTCGGCTCATTCCACTGCTTTCTCCTTGCGTTCTTCAAGGTTTGCTCATCAAACTGGAGAGTCTGGCTCTTCTGGTGGTGATTCTTCCTCTGCTTTTTCTTACTCTTTGCCCTCTCTGCCAGCCGTGGCTGGAGGGTTTTGTAAGGTTTTCTGTCTTCCCATCGCTCGTCCTCATTGTACTGGTACTCAGCCCCTGGAAGCTCATTATTCTGCAATGGCAACAGGACATTTGTGGAGCGTTTCCGCCGCCRCTTGCTGAGGCCACTCTTTACATGGTTTTCTGTCCTGGGGAAGATCCTCACCAGGGGATTACGGTGCCCTTGCAAACTGGAGACAACACTCTCCGGCTCTGAAATGGCAGAATCATTGGCATATACCAATATGTAGGGTTCATAGCAAGAAGGTGCTCTTTTCCAGGGCTGATGGTTACTTAAACCCATTCTGATACTGATCAGAAGCTCATTGTTTTGTTTTGCCTCATGCAGGAGCTGAGTGACATCCTTCCACTGCCAGGAAAGACCATCCCGGTACACAGCGGAGACATTTATTAGGAAATGGCCCAGACTCCGAGTCTGATTCCCAGCAGAAGGAAAAGTCCAAACTGAAAGCTGAATCTGAATTTCAGGTTTCCTGTGCCTGTGGTGAGAACAATCTCTGGATCGGGAACAGTTCCAGCTAGCGTTCAACAGATCACCAATATAATAATACACTGAAGCTGACAAGATATTTTCCGACTTGGTGAGTGAGGTCAAGTTAAAAACATACAGCTCTTGGCTTCCAGGGCTCCCTAGAAGAATAAATATTTATATAAGAATATAGGCAATGCAAAGTGTTAGGGACATTTAGCTCAAATGGACTAGATGTGTTGCTTTCTAGGCTATACATTAAGGTAACCGAAAAAATCAGCGTAACTGCTGAGTTAAAACCGAGATACAAAGGATGCTTGCGCTCAGTGCTTCGTATGTGCAGCTGAGTGTTCTTTAGCCAGAGGCCTTCACAACCACAAGGTTAGAGCTGGGCACACTAACAACAATATTGCTCAGAAAGAACAAATGTAGCCTGTTTCTGAAGTTATGGGAAGGAGAGATACCAGGCAAGAATCAGTGTTCAATATTTTTAAGGGTTGATTGTCAATTCTGTAGAGAGGCAGACAGACAACTCAGCATTTGTAATGACTTAAAGACACATAAGTTTGTCTGACAATCTCCTGGCTAAGCCAGATACTGATCACAATCTACATGTGCTTATAGAATAAGCAAGCCCTGGGTTGCTTCAGTTACATCAGGTAAAATGCAGTCATTTCACCTCGGATGTTTCATTAACTTTCACAATACAGACGCCACACAATATATTGACTAGGTAGCTGGAGATAGATGGACTGTGCTACAGCAACTTTGATAACCCAGGGAAAGCATTAAAACTAAAGGGCAGGGGGATGGAGGAAGGTGTCAAAACGCACCCACTTGCCTTTGCGCAGAAGGAAACAAGCCAGGGAAAATACTTCTTCATGATCGGGATGTTACTCTATCAGTTAGGAAGGATGCAGAGAAAAGTGGCGTTTCCACAACTGTGAAATTAGAGAAGTCAACCTAATCACGGGTATCCCACACAAACCCAAAGAAGCAATCCCAACACAGACCTCTTCTGTGAAAGTGTACAGCTGACTACTTTAAGTCCTTGTAGGGTGAAACAGAAAATCCCGCCCTGAGGTTTAATTTTTGTTTTAAAATTTCCTGGTTGGACTATGTTTATGTCTGTCCTTCAGAACGGGAGAAATATAGATGCACGCATTAAGGTGCTATTGAGAGCTGTAAAACCAGGCTGTATGGAAAAGTCAAATATAGTAAAACAAAGGTATGCTCTACAGCCCCCAAAAGGCCTGGAAACCATTCAACACATTAGGAAAATAGTGGACCACCAGATTAAATGCTCCTTTGACATCATTGCACATGAAAACCTCTTCCAGAGGGTTAAGGGTGGAGTGTACAGAGTGTGGCAGCAGTTAAGAGTTTTATTTCTTCCCCACTTTTTTTCTTTATTCCAAGGAACGACAAGTGTCAACAAGCCTGTGGACTCCTCTGCTTTCACTAGGCCCTTTGCCCAAGCAACTGGAAACCATTCATTTCCAGTAGTGATCTTTCAAAAATGTTGACAATCATGTTCTAGGTGACATTCTGCACTTCTGATTGGCAATTCTGCTGATGTGATGACATTCAGTGTCATGTCAAATGACATTCAAATGTGCCCATCAGATGACCATATTCTTCCTCTTCCTCTCCAGCCCTCAAAATCTAGTGGCCTCTTTTTTTTCAAAAACAGATATTTTGAGCAAGAAAATATATTTTAGAAAAGGAGGAATCAGCTCAATAGACTGAAGCCCTCCCTCCCCAGTATATCATATGCATCGCTTCATGATAATAGGAAAAAATCCTCACATACTGTTCATCCAAGTAGGGGGAAAAAAAAATAAAAAGACCAGGTCATCTCAGCCTAGCCTGACAGTACATTACATAGGTTCTAGAAGGCAAGTTCTCAATAGCTGAAAGTTATCATAACAAATCCAGCCACTTGGCATGTATTACTTATTACTGGGAAACTAGATTTTTCCATGGGTTCAATCCTGGTTTTAATTCATGAAACCCCAAAGCAGATATTTATTACATTTGTAGTAAGCACACACGAACACCTGATCTCTGCTTGGTTTGTAACCCCTAATATAATAAGGTTAATATATAATTTGGCAGAGCACGAAGTATATCGCTCTTAGGAACCGCAATTTATGATGTCTCATGTGTGCCTGTTCACGAAGTTATTTTTTGTATCACTGTTGTATGTTGAATCACAAGTTTTGATTCTAATTTTTAATAAGAATCCCTCTTAACAAATACTGCCTGTTCTAAATTGACATATTATAGTGAAACACAAACCAAGCTGCTTTTGTTTATAAAGAAACTCTAGCTGGTGTGAAGCAGACACAAGAGGAATATATACTTTTGATTAAAAGCAAAACTCGAGAAGCCACTCAATATTTAAATACACCAAAAACTAAGTGCTAGCGGTAGGTGGAGCTATTTTCTTACTGAAAGACTCTCATGCTCAAATAGCTCAGAAAGTTTTCAAATAATTCAGTTTGCAAAATGCAAGCCATGTCAAAAGCAGTTATTAGCAGCCAGCACAGATGTTCTGTGCATTTGCTGAGACTCAGCTCAGAAAAACATAACTGCATGAACTAGGTTTGTATCACAACATGGGAACACTGTGTCAATTACATCCTTTGTGTGGCAGTGATAACTGACTCCTAGATGCACACAGTGAACTTAAATACACACACCCCAGGCTAGTAATTACCTTTCAAAACTGACAGATACATAAGGGAAGATTCACCTGTGAACCACCACAAATGTAGCATCTCCTCAGGAAAATTCAATTGCACAATGCAACTTCTACACTGTCCGCCTCCAACCCAGAGCACATACATCCTACAATAGCTTAATTTCAATTATTAATTAAGGAAGTATCTTCTACATATGAAGAAGATTCTACTCTACAGGAGTAGAATCTAACAGAATTATACTGCATCCAAAGATATTTCCTAGGTTGGTATCAAAACCTCGGTATGAAATGGAAGGGAGAAGGTAAACCACAGAACAAAGTCCTTCAACAACTGCTTGGCAGCCAATGGAGAAAACAGAAATAAAACCATGACTGTCTAAGCCCACCTTAGGACTCTGGTCAGTTTGCCTGCTATAAGAAGAGCTTTAAGATCTTATACGTAAGAAAACCCACTTACAACACAGCCTTCTATTTTTCTGGCAATGGAATCAACAACAAAATCACTCTGCATATTAAAGGAGGAAAAAAMCACACACACATAAGCTGTGGAAAATCATGTTGTCATAGTTTTTGCTGGTTTCAGTATCTAACAAAATGTTGAAACAGCCAATATTTGTTGCAGCTTTCTTTGTGCTAATTGTGCAGGTGTAAGCTGTGGCAGACACATACCTGCTCTTTCAAGTATTTGATGCTACATGTGACAGCTCACTGGACAGCCAGTCTCCTCCTGCCCCTTGGGCAGCTCTTGCAATGAGGCAGTCACAGAAAGAACTTATGAGCTTTGGGTATATCTGCACTGCAGCCAACAGCTGTGGCAAAATCACCAGGGGTGAAAGAAGCTCACACCAAAACAACCTGACTACCTGCAAAAATTCTGTTTTATATCTCTGAGTATTTGTAAGGACTAGCCTCTCACTCAATCACATCCACATACAATGCAACACAGTGGCAACTCAGGACTACTATCTGAACAGCAGTAACTTTCCTAGATCAGTTTTCATCCCTCCAATTCTGTAAGAGCAGATTTCCACCACAGCACTTTTAGTTGAGTCAGTCTAACTCTAACTTGAGCTAGTCTCTACCTAAAAGGAGTTGTGTTAACTTGGCTTCATTCGTGCAGTACTTCCATACTTCTACAGGAAGTGCAGAAGGCTTCCGAGCAATAAAAACATGTAAAGAGATGATTTCAGAGGAAAAAAAAGTGTAGAAGGAAGAGACCTCTGTGTAAGGAATACATAGGTAGCTTCTAGATATTCTGAGGCCAGACGTCATCAGTAATCTCTCTCTACTTACAGGAATCACCACATATTTTCACAGCCAGCCTGCTGAAGAGCTTGGAAAAAGATTTGCAGCACAGAACTCTTCTGATTTGCAATAGGTAAGATGACTAAAAAGGGGCAGCAGTGTTTCTAGTATTGCCCGTCTATACTCTACAGAGCCTTGAGAGGGCAGCCAGGGGTTGAGGCAGTAAGGTACTAAGAACATTCATTTCTTGCATTTCTGCACAGCAGGGAGGGAGATGCAGCTAAATGTACAGACTAAAGGTATAGCTAAATGTATAGACTTCACTGGTCTTCTCAGTCCATGCGACTGTCATGCACAAGTGATAACTCATCCTCTTCCCTTTCTTGAACGAAACCCAGAAAACCACTGCCAAGGCAAAGCTCGTCTGGAGGCAGGGCTGCTTCCCCAGGCTTTGCTGGTGGCTGGCAGAGCTCAGCAAGCAAGAGCACAGAGTTTTCTAGAGCAGAAATACCTTGCTACGTCATGTAGGAGGTCATTGCTCTTACACCATCTCATGGCATTCACTCTCACTCTTTCACAAGGCAGCAGCCTCACAGCTGCTACCATGTTTACTTCTGCCTGAGCTTTGAAAGCAACCCAGCTCACAGCACTCAATCCAAAGTACTTGTACCTGCTATACCTTCAGAGGAATGGCTTGTGTTTCCTCACCCTCCCCCAATAACCCACAGCTGTTCATGTTGTTAAAAGAAGGTATTTTAAGAAAAAGCAGCAGGTCTGTGGAGACTGACATCACCTGCATGAACATATTCATGTTACAAGGGGCATTTCCAGGCATCAATAAGCTGGAACAAGTCCACTAACATGTGGTGTGTTTACCTTTATAGAGGATGCACTGACATTTTTATGGACTGCCAAATCTATCCCATGGGTGAAAAAGGATGCAATAATGAGGGCCATTTAGTTATACAGTCATCATTAGCCATCATTTAAATGAGATATTGAAGTGGTGCCCTTATGCCAGTACACATTTAATGTATCAGTGTTTCCGTTGTAAAACCATGTTTTTGTGGGTTCATAGCCCAACTATTAAAGTTCATCGAGAGCTGGAAATGGGACCAATTTCCAGGCTGGGAACTAGTTTTGGGAGTGAGGTTTCTTCTTTCATAGAATCATTATGGTTGGAAAAGACCATCAAGATCAGCTGAGGTTATAGCAGCTAGTAACTTGACATATGAAAATAAAAACTCATCACCCTGATTAAAACTGCAACTCAAATAAAGAACTTAAAAAAGCAGTGATGGTGCATGCTTGTAGTCTAACTTACATGTGGGTTTTATGCTATGAAAAACATGAATATGTGCATTGCACATCATAAATATGTTGCACAGTGGGTAAATGTCTTCTTTTCATATGTTTTAAGCTACTTAAGACAGGTAGTGTCAGAAAAGAACATGAATTTGGGAAGGGGCAACAAAAAAGGCTGTCTTCTGTTGTGATTAATTCCACTTTACTGGCCAGTAGGAGATCCGCATTATGAACACCAAACTGTGCACACTGCCTGTCCCCTTCAGGGCAGGACTCTTCACATGGGCAGCTTTGTGCCTTAGACACTGTGACTGACTCACCACAGACCCTGAGCACAGTATGTCAGCGTGCATGTCAGCACGGTGAGAGATACAGCAACAGAGGCCAGAAAATTCAAATTTTACATCTGGTCCCGAGAGGCCAAGCCTATAGATGCTGTCTCTTTGCCTTAGAATGAAGTTTGCAGTCAGGACTGAACTGGCTAAAACCAAACTTCACACCTTGCAAGTTCATTTTGCCAAACTCCTAGTGTGCTGCTGCTGTTTGCAATGTATTTATAGAGTTATATCAAAAAAAAAAAAAAAAAAAAAGTACCACACCCTCCCATGCTTCATCCTTAATGTTTTAAGGCTATTTTTATGAAAGACTGTTAATGTTACTAGAGCTGATAAAGCCTCATGTTTCGCCCCTGCTGTTTTTTCAGGCTGATGGCAGTCAGTGACTGTTTTCCCTGTGCAGAACTTGATTTCCCTTGTTTGCGTGGGCATTTCAGACTGCAACAAAGGAAAGAGAAGTGTTTTATAGAGGAGGAGAACATAGTTTTTAAACCACAAAAATTGGCCTGGGGCAGGTGCAATACTTAAAATAAATTTAAATTCATTCAATAAAACAAAATGTAAAGCAATTTCTGACTGTACAGTTTTACTATAACATCATTTGAAGGACCCTCCAATTAAACTGGAGTTTTTTAATGACTCATTTCCAAGACATATTCCTTCAGTGATGTTATGATTTGAGAACTACTTTAAAATGCAAACTAAAAGCCTTGTATTCTGGGCTTTTATCCTTCCACTCTGTTTTATTTATTCCAGGCTATATCTTTCCTCATGGCTCCAAGTGTCAGGAGCTGCAGCAGAGCACCCCTCTCTGGAAAGCATTGAAGGTAAGCAGATTTAGGACAACAGAAGATCTGATCATCTAGCAGTTTTGCTAATGGTCAGGAGAAAGCAATATTCATGGACAGGAACTGATGTACATATTTGAACAGTGTTTTACATTCTGCTGACTACAAGTGTGAAAATCACCTGTAACTCACGTATTTGCCTATACTTCTTTTAGCTTACATTTTAGAGGCATGTAGAGCTTATTGTGGTACCTGCAGACAAAGACTAAAAAAGTCCTCTATTTAAGGATTTTTTTTAAGCAGAACTCACCATTAGGCCTGGTCCAACCAAGACAAAGGCCACCAGTGTCATTTTACAAAATATTGTACAACATTGTACTTATAGCCTGACACAGCTACCACGGAAATCAGAGGCTGAATATCCTTTGACTCTACAACATAAAAATTAAATTAGGGCAGTTAGAGAAGGAAATAGTGCTGGAGCATAACTGGATATACCATAAACGATATAGGTCCTAAATATACACTTTATAAGGTCCTAAATATACACTTAATATGTGTTTCAGGTTCAGGTGTTTCTCAGCTTTGTGATGTGCATCAAAGGTTTACATTTTGAGTGACTCAAAATTATCTTTAAACATAACTGTTCACAGTTTAAAAGATTAATGAAAAACAAGTTTGCCTTAATAGAATCACATGAACAATCATAAAAATCAAAGGCCAAAAACCTCAACCCAAAAAACAAACCACTAATAATCCAGTCTACTTGTCAAGCCTGGTGTGCAAAATATTTTAAGTCAGCATATGATGGAAAACTCAAATGTGCCCAGATACAGACAAAATTCTTATCTTATCCCCTCAGAGGACTGAGCTACAGGAACAAAACCTGGCATTTTATAGTCGTTCAAATGCTCGTTTTCATTCATCACTCACTCATTTTCCTTTCTGGTTATTCCTCGTAGGACTACAGCTGCCATACATAACACCTCTTTCTGTGGGCTAAAAAGAGAAGCCTTTCTACAAATCCTGTTGGTTTTCTTCTTGTTATGCATAGAGACCTGAAAATTTGTCTACTGGGTTCCTTGAGAAATCTAGGAAAAGACCTTTCCCTGTGGAACACTATCAGTTAAGAAGAGCCAATCCTTAGGGGAAGTGTGGACTTTCATGTATATCCATATGCCTTGTCTTTTCTAGTCAGCTCTATTTGAGCTGTGTTTCAGCAAAAAAAAAACAGTTTATCAATTGGTTGATTACAGTGCAAATGAAATAACTAGAGATTTTCTTTATGGCCTCTTGCTGTGGAAGTGGAAAAAAAATAGTGGATTCTTAAGAAAGTTCTGCTCCTCTTAGCTATAAAGCTGTCTCCTAAAAGCTTTAGCAGCTCAAGATTATATAACTGTGCATTGCTGGAGAAGTAAAAGCAACATAATTGATTATTTAATATAGACATATCAAGGATAAGGAGAAAGCCTATGGGAGACCAGAATTTGTAACTAAGGAGTTGCAATATTCACAGCAGAGAATTTGGAAACTAATTATCTCAAAAATATGGATGCACTGTTTCCATGGCAGAATGGGCAGACAGTACAGGCACAAGTAGAGTTGGAAATGTGTCTTTTCATTCCCAAACTCACCCCCCTCAAGGAACATAAGCCCCTCAAGGAATATTTGATCTAAACTCATTATGAAAATTCACTGTTCTGCCATCGATAACCACACAAATGAGCTGCCACAGTCTATGGGGAGAGAAAGACAACAGCTAACTGGTTAAATATTCTGCATAAATACTTATACAAGTGTCAGAAAACTTATAACCACTTCCAATTTATTGCTTTGGCACTTGAACTGTGAAAGTATTGGAGGAGAAGGAAAGGGATTAGTGAATAGTGTGTTTATAGGACTGCTGCCACCCAACGTCAAGTGAGAGTATAAATATAATCAGAAAGACCACAGAGATGGGATTTCAACCAAAGGCCTTCTAGGTTTAGAACAATAAATATCTTGAATCAGATATGCTTAAAGGAGCAAGTATCACTCAGTTTAGGTTATGCCTTTCCTCTCTCCTTTTTTTTTTCCCCTCTCTCCAGTGAGGGCCCTATTTATTTCAGAGCAGAAGAGTACATAATAGATTGGAATACAGAGAAAACTAGTCGCGATGAGAAGACAAGAAAGCTCCTTACACACACACACACACACACACAAAAAAAAAACCCTCTGTGGGAGCAGCAACTAGGGAGTCCTTGCTCTCTGTCCTCCGAGACCAACACGTTTAAGGCTCCTGCCTCCAAACCCTCTGCCTTGGACAGAGGTACTTGAAGTCACATGTGATGGAGAGTGTTTGTAGACTGCATCTAACATGCCAAAGCCATTCAATTACTCATGCTATTTGATCTCTGTGTAGCACGATCTTGTAACAGACACTGCTGCCTTTGAAGAATTAGAAGCAATGACTCCCAAAGAAACCCAAGGAAAGTTTGGCACCCGGCTCTCATTTAGATTTCTGGGAGAGCAAAGAATCAGTGAAGCTCTGAAACTCCCAGGCAAAACCACGGTGCCGTCAGGGGAAAAGCTGCCGAGTTAATCCGTTAGTGTCATGAAAAAATAAGAGACTAGCACAAAAGGCTGTTCCGTGTGGCACAACAGTTGTCATACAAGTAGCAATTTCCTTGGGATGCTGTAGATTTGGGACTCATGTTATAGGGATGGTCCTACTGGGCTCTGGTATTTACCTTTCACCCTGGCAGTAGTCAGGCAGAGAAGGGAGCAGGCGCAGCCTGGGGAGGCGGCAGAGTTAAGACAAGGGAGTCTCCCCTTTTTGCCAGGACACCCGTCTCGGATGCTGCCTAGTGAGCCTGCCATGTCCAGCACACGGCCACCAGGATCAGGTCCCCCTGAGGCACCTGCAGGATCAGGGGCTGCTCTCGTGCAGGCATGTGGGAGAGCGGACATTTCAGCTGGACAGGGTATTATTCCTCCCAGCCCTCCCAGCTATCCAAACATACCATTTCAAGGGCTAAAATTCACTGCAGTGGTTTTGAGACTGACCAGCCCTACCAATGTTGCCATATATTGCCTCCTGTAAACATTCTTTYGTGGAAAACAACGTTAAGCTCTTCACAAATCTACCTGTTCATGCCAGGTTAATATCACAGCCCCAGCGGGAATGACAGGGGGCTGAGCGCCACTGCCAAATACGCTGAAACGCACTAGTTACTATTCACACGCTGCACTTCAACACGGTGCTTTACTCATTTCCTCTGCGTGCCACTACGGCGCCCAGCGCTTGCCATGCAGTCCAAGCGACCCCCCAAGCCAGGGTACTGCTCTATGTTTCTCTGTTATAGGCAATTTGCCCCCCAGTTTCTACAGGAGCTACACAGGCACCACAAAACAGGAGACTCCAGACAGCAGGGAGTAATTAGCTCGTTTCTCACATATGGTGCTCATATTTTCGGGTAGGGAGGATGCATACGGAGTTGAATAGATAAGGCAGTAATTACAGTATGCGAGACGATGTAAACATCATGGCACAAACTACACGCGTGTCGCTGGAGGAAACGGCACATTTTCCGCCCGCTTCCTCCCCACGCTGAGTTCCGCGGGTGCACAACGCGCGCTGCTCAAGCTGCCCCTCAGGCCGCGCACCGGGGCCGCAGCTCCGCGCGCCCCGCGCAGCGCCCGTCGCTTCCCGGGGCGCAGCTCGCGG
>PTEX01000036.1:5380831-5428841 GCA_003342815.1 Eudromia elegans | reverse complement strand
GCCGCCGCCGCTGTACTGGTCGTAGAGGCGCAGCATGTGCTCGGAGACCTTGTCCCCCGGCTGCAGCTGCTCGGGCCGCCGCCGCTGCCCCCAGCCGCAGTCACCTGCCGCGGCTCTCGCCCGGCCGCCCCGCGCTGCTGCCGGGGCCGCCCTGCGCCTCGGCCCGAGCCAGCGAGCCTTGCGCGCGTCGCCCAGCGCCAGGCACAGGCAGCCCCAGCCCAGGCACAGGCACAGCACCCAGCGGGCCGAGCCCACCATCCTGCCCGCGGCGGGCGGGCGGGCGCCGCAGCCCCCTCGTCSCCCTGCCCCGGCCCGCAGGCAGCCGGGCGGGACCGAGACCCCCGAGCGAGGGCGCTTCGGCGACGCGCAGCCCGCGGCGGCTCGAGRAGCCGCGCTCAAATCGCAGATGGGCTCTCCTCTTCGGGGAAGAAGGAAAAAACAGTGGGAGGAAAGCGCCACCGTGTAAAGCGCGCGTCCTGGCCGGGGCTGGCGGCGAGGGTGCTTATTTCCCTTCCTGTGCAGGTTGTTTTTTGGCGAGAGGTGGAGGTGTTGCTCTCCGTGCGGCTGGATGCGCGGCGCCGGCTTTGAGCGGGGCAGGCGCAGCCCGGGTGAGTTTTTGTGGGGGGTGCGGGAGGGGGGGTGCGTGCGTGAGTGCGAGTCCCGGCTCCCGGGGCCGATCTGTGTAATCAGCAGCCAATGGCGCCGCCTTCCCGCTCGGCTCCGGCTGCAAGCGAGAGGCAGAGCGAGGGGGAAACGGCCGCGCGAGGAAGAGGCGCCCGCACGCGCAGGCACGGGAGCGCGCGGCCCCTCTCCCTCCGTGCCCGGCACCGCCTGCAGCGCCGGGGCAGCGGGAACCGGCGGGGCGGGGAGAGCCTCTCCCCACGGCACAGACAGGAAGGGGCTGCGAGGAGACAGAACTCCTGAATCGAGTCACATCCAGGCTCCTCCCGGCGAAAATGTCCGGTCTCGGCTGCGCTCCGAGCCCTGGTCCATGTCAGGCAGGTGAAAGGGAAGGAAACGGGGCTGGGCTGGGCATTGAGTCCATCTCTGTCCTCGCTAGCACTCTGATTCCTCCTCTGTCCCCCTCCAGCCCAGGGCTGGCCACMGCAGCCCCAGCAGGCTGCAGCAGGSATGGGCATCGTGCTCCAAGCAATGGGAGGACAAACCCTATTTGGGCATGGGGACAGTGCTGCAAGCTCCTGAGACAAGGCAGGGAAATGCTGCATATGAGGCCTCCTCGGGTAGAGCGCCGCACTCCTTGCCGGGCTGAGGCTTTCACCAGCCAAGGGCACAAGAGCCTCACACCGTCCCAGCTCCACAACTCCACATCCCCSCCCGGGATGTGTGACAGGGTCCCCTGCAAAACGTGCCCCACGACGCACTGTGAGGGTGCCCCACCTTCTGCATCTCATAAAGGGAAACCTCTCYGCATTTCCCAGGTTTATTAATACCTAAACTGGCATTTGGAAAATGACCCTGTYTCCAGCCTTAAGAAGGGAAAGAAGAAAATTGCCTGGCAGCTTCCGTTCCATACGCTAACACAACATGCCTCTTGCATGGAGTACTCATGTTTTCAACAGGCTATTTACAGGGCTAATTGCTGAACTGGAGTATAGAGTTTCCACTTGCGTCTTGCATGCAAAAGGTACCTAAAAGACACCTACCTAAAAGCAAACCCTGGTGGCACTATACACCTACAGAAAATGTATCACTATCACACACTAAGTGTGTACCAAAAAGTGTAACTGGCGAGCACAAGCCTGTCTTTCAAATTCTACTTGGCACTTGGGTACCAAACATCCCTATGCACTACTACTAATAAAACTACAAGAAGGGAGCAGCTACTGGCAGGTGAGAAGGGAAGAGGTGATTTTCAAAAGCAGACCAATGATTTTTGTATGATAAAACACATGAAATTGTGTTTCATTCCAAATAATTTCAAGGCATCCAGTTTGCCACACACATCTAAAAAGATCATACATATACACAGACATGCACAATTTTATTAGCAATGCTAACAGCAACGTTACCTTTCACCTCTCTACATAAGAAACTTTACGTTAGGGCAACGTAAAATTTGACCAACTCAATATACAGAAAATTAAGGTGTGATCAGGTTCTTGGAATAATAAAATAAATATAGTTCTCTGCAAGTTGGAGACAAAATGATTTGAATTCATAGCTGAAATTTTCAGCCCAAGGAGCTGAATTTATCTGATTTAGCACCATGACTGAACTTCCAGTCCCAAAAGAGATCTGGGGCAACTGAAATACTGGTCAAACACAAGTGCAGTTTCAACTGCAGTRCTGTTATTTTCTAATGGTGAAAGGTGTCATTAATAAAACACGAGCATAAYTTGAGTCTCTTTTAAACTTACAACGCCAAATAACTGGCCATGAGAATRTGATCTGTTTGGCGTGTCCAGCAAATGAGGGATCTTACGCACTGCAGCCTGACTCTTGAGGCTGGGCCACTGTAAATTTGGAATGACTTCAATAAGGGAGAAATACTCAGAGCCAGCACCTGTGTGTGGCACACAGTACTTGAGCAAAGGCAGATTAGAGAAAAAATGACTGAAACTCAGCATGGGAGCTCAGGCAACCTATTGCTGTACTTTTAAATCTTTTAAGCCTTAGCATAAAGCACTGTTTATGCAAAATTAATTCAGAATTTGGCTCCCAGAACCTTGCCCTACCACCTGCCTGTGGTTGTTTAAGTTCAGTGCCTAAATCAGAAAGTCAGTCCAGTACAATCCTGTTCCAAGCACTGAAAAGAAAGAGGACTCCAGGGTAAGGGAGAAAGGAAGGGCAAAGTTAGGCTCCTTCTCCGAATCCCCCCCTTTAGACTGCGCCTGTGGATTTTTGAGAGCTGCAGAAGCAGAGATTGGGTTTCAAATATCACTTGCTTTACAAATTGTCCCCCAGGTAGGGTGGGATTCTATCACATGCAGTTCTGAAAGTCCAAATGTTACAAATTATCCTTAGATTAAACCGAATATATGATTTTACATGCCACAGCACCGCCGTGACTGCACAAAACAAACTGAACTAGCACGTGTAAGTAGTTACTCCTCATTAGTAAATAATGGCTGGCAAACTCTCAGAGCTGCCATCCGAGATAGCAGTGCTYCTGCACCTTTCCATTACTGCTTTTCCATTTCTCAGGTGAAAGTGCTGCAAATCACTAGCAAATTCAGTGCTGGTCAGGAAACAAAATTCTGTCCATGTCCCAGAGAGCTTAAAGTTTAACCCCACAGGTTTTAAAATAGTTAAGTTGATTTACAAGAGAAGAAAGAGGGCCCCTGAAGCCATATAACCGCACTGGTGCCGGGTGCAATGGCCAAGCTGTGTTCCTAGCCTTGAGAGAGGGGCACGGTGCGTCTATTATAAATACCACAAGGGTGATGGCACCCACAGGGTCACCCTCAGCACACTGGTTCTGATGGGGATGTTTTTAACTGCAGGTATCACTAGAKATGTTATGGACAACTCAAATGCCACTGAACCCACCCTTCTCTCTCACAAATGCAGCCTTTTCTAGCAGGAGGCACAKTCTACTTAAACTCTGGTAAAAAAATAAAGAAGAAATGTCGAATTCAATGGGTTATTTAGATAATGGTCAGATTCCAGCTGTTCTACAACCCTATAATAATGTGTTTGCCTATGTCATTTATGGGACAGGAGGGGAAGTGGAAAGCAGTAGTTCACAAGTGGCTTGGGAGAGCCGTGGACCGGGCARGGACACGGTGTGATGAACGGACGGGCCGCCTGGCTTGCTGAGCACAGCTGGACCGCGAGCCCTGGGGAGAGCCCTGGGCAGCGTCCGCTTGCRGGGGCTCTGCAGCTTCCTCGGTCACCCGCAGCACCGGGCACATCCCAGGGCGCTGCATCCCGGCCCGTGCCGCGCACGGGAGCCACTCTCCCACCTGCTGCCAGTGCCGCTTGCTCCCGTGGCACGCGGACAGGCACACGGCWTCAGGGCATCTGCCCTCGTTCTGGCTCTTTAAAGCCACGTCTTCACACTGAGATCCAGATACGCTGCGAGGAATGGATAACGAGCCTACGGCCCTTGCTAGAAGTGACTCTGTTTTCGCAGATGAGAGACTCCCTTGGGCAATATTCCCATCCCCAGGAAATCAGCTGGGTGGTTTAACACTTCTATCAGTGCATGCAGACTCCAAGCTTGTAATTCCCTCATATTCCCTCATGTATGCTAAAATTCCTCTATGATTCTACAAATAATAAATATCAGGCTTTCCCTGCAGCACTTCAGCAAGTTACTAAGCAAAACTGGCCTCTTCTCTGAACTGAAAGGACTCTCTATCTGTTCGGGAGGGTTTAGTCTTCACGACCCCTCTTGTTTGGGAGCTTTCTGCTGTGACTGGCCAACAAGAAAACTGCTAATCCCAACTCTCCAAGCCATTTTGCTGTCCCTCAGACCTGGCAGCATTCCCAGTATCGCTGACTTGTTTCCTGCAAGGCAGAGCACACACAGTAAATAAACTAGAGCTGTAAGCCTGGGCCGTGACGCCGCAATGGAAGCACCGAGTACTAGGACACTGCTCRCTCACACTGTTCTGTGTAAGACACCATCACATGTGGGKCCRACCAGTGCTGGTCTAGCAAGCAATTGAAGTCTTAGCTGTGTTTAATTCAAACTAAGCACTTAAAACTAGTGAAGCTGATTTTTCACTCGTTTTACTATTATAATGTTTAGCGCAAGGATGCTTCTTCTGTACCCTTCCTCTTCATGGTTCTCCAAATTAATGCCTATTTTTGAAAATATGTATCTTGTCACACAAATAGAAGTGACTACGCCTGAAACAGTGTATGAATCTGCTGATAGTGAGGGGGAAAAAATCTGCTTTCATTGCTTGATGAATATACAGCACAACTGGATTACACAATCCCTTTGAGGAGTTGTCAGAAGCAACTTTGCTATCCTTTCAGGCATGGTTTGTTTTCTTTCTACCTATAAATGTTTATTGCCAAGATATGGACGCATTAAAACATGGAGAGATAAGCAAAAGGATTTGGCAAAGTGAGAAAATAGTAGCCTTTAAAATGAAGCATTTTGGTTTAAGTAATTTGTGGTTGGGCAGTTTGGATTCTGACCATGCACCCATCTGAAAACGATGGCATCTTTTCAACTCAGGTTCTTAAATAACATTTTACAAACATAAGTGAAGGGTAGGGAAAGAACCTGTGGTTTGGTTTTCAGTAGATGACGGTGCTGCTGCTTCCAGAATGGAAGTTTTTCTAAATCCATGCTGTGGCCTGAATCCTGCTCTGAGTGAAGCAGATGGGTGCTCTCAGCTGGATGCACTAACTGACCAGGTTTCATAGGGCCAACACATAATATAATGAAGCTAGCATTTGCTAACACATGTGTATATATATACCTGTATATGTATTCTGCAGGGTGACCCTAACAGCTGGTGGCGGGAGTGCTTGCCCCGTGAGGAGAGGCTGAGGCAGCGGGGCCTGCTCAGCCTGGCGCAGAGGTGGCTTTGGGGCCGTCTCCCAGCGGCTGCCGGCGCCCAGAGGGCGGCAGCCAGGCGGACAGGGGCAAWAGCCGTTCACAGCCTTCTCCCTCTGGGCAGTTCCACCCTCGGAGGTTTTCAAGACTGATGGGATACAGCCCCGAGCCTCCTGCTCCGAGCTCGCTGCTGGCCCCGCTCTGAGCAGGAGGTTGGAGTAGAGACCGACTGAGGTCCGTCCCAGCCTGATTTATCCTGTGATACTACGATTCCCCGAGACCCTTCTTGGCAACTGACTGACGAGGCAAGAGCTTTGTTTGTTTTGTATAAATGTGCAGTCAAATCCTGCCGTCTTTTCTTTAGGCCAAATCCTCGCCTCGCACAAAATACCATGTTTCAATATTCTATGCACAGTCAAGATTCACCATAACAGTCATGCCTAAAAGATTCGCTGCATTTTTACCAACACTCTTGTGAAGATACTTATTCAGTAAGAAAACCAGTATTACTTAAGTGATTTATGCTGTAATGATTTTCATCATGTAACGGTCTGGCCTGCGAAATGCAACAAATGTTAGTAATAGTTCTGCAATTTAACATCTTCATTCTGCTCGCAGCTTTCCAGCTGCCAGCAGGACTGATCCTGGCTTTGCCTGGACACACGCTGAGGAGAGTGAAACACCTAAACCTCCCTGGGAATGTGGGTACCCCTTGTTACAGCTGCCGTGACCCTCATAGGCTGTTTGAGCTTTCTATTGATAAAGGCAAACCAGGTCATTGGGAAGGCTAAGAAGGGTTAAAGACTGTCAAGCTCTGGTGTTGATGCAACCGCAGTAAAAATGATTTGTGCATGATGAGATCTAGTCTGAACTTGGTGCAGAAGCACTCTACATATTTTGCATTTTTAATGGAGATGACTAAATGTGGTGTTAATTTCTTATTTTTCCCCCTCCCCCCCCTTTTTTTTTCTGTCTTGGTTTGCCAAACGTAGCTGTTCAATGGCATAATCATCAAAGYAATGAAGTGGAATAAAAGCTTAACCTACCTTTTCTGTGTTTATAAAAACAAGGCAAACATTTCAGTATGATATACTGAATGGCTCCAAATCTCAACACACAGTCCAACTTCCTAAATCACTTCTCCTGGAATATCCAAATAAACTCATCTGCCTTTCTGCACAGCAAACAAATCATTTTGGTACAAATGGAGGAATCAGGTCTTAGGCAGTCTGCAGGGCAGGTTTCTATACWAAACAGCTGTAGGGGCATGGAAAGCTACGAAACATGCAGACAGACAACAGGAATAACCATCACCACATGGCCAAATTCTGCACACACGCTGGTGTGATTATAGATTGACTCCATCCTACCCAGCAAAGTCACTCTAGATTTTCATCTGCAAAGCTGAGATAACAATCTGGATCACTATGGATAATCCATTGTGGTATTTTCTCCCACCTTGGCACCCCAGGCAGAAGAGGCAAAGGGGTCCAGTACTGCTGGTAGAGTTCTGATGCGGTGTCTAGAACCAAGCTCCAGCTGGCGCGTGTGTGTTTGTGCTTCTCTGCAGGTGCACTTGCAGGTRGACATGTGGGGCAGAATCAAGCGCAAAACATCTGAAGCACGGGTCATGTATAAGGCAGCCTGACTTTCTCCCTCTTCAGTAGCAACAGGGCTACCTGTGTTTTAGTTGGGCAGGGCTGGGCTCTTCTAAACCGGTTGCTTGCCTGTCCTTACTCAACCAGAGTACTGCAGAAGGAGGSCTCCTTGTTTGGCCTCTCACGTGCCAGCGTGGATAAGGCCTGGGTTAACTGCAGACCCTGCACTTTCCCTGCTGGGCCCTGGCACCTTCTTCCTCGCAGAGCTCCAACCTGATCCACCAGGAAGACTCCAGTTTGTGCTTCACACGCTGCTGCAGGGCCAGGTAACTTGTAAGCAGCCTARCCCTTTTATTCCTTAGCCCTGAGCACACAGTAGGCCTCAATCTTAATTAACTTTATTTAAATGAAAGTGCAGCTCTTGTGGTGCTATCAGGGCCAACCTCACTGCTTCGCAGTAGTCCTTTTCAAAAGCGCTGCTTAAAACCCCCCCCCCCAAGTTCCCAGGTTTCCACACTTGGAGTAATTGCCATGTAATGCACATCTCTGGTAACTTCAGAGTTGTTTGTTTGTTCCTTCCACACAAGCACTCGGAAGTCCTGGGGAAGAGGAAACCACAAATACTCCTTCTGGGGGAAATGAAATAATTACCTATTTGCATAACAAAGTGATATTAGCAAAATCTGTTCAGCATGTGAAGGCCAATCCCGCACTTGTGCTTATTAGCTGCCCGGGCTCCAGGCTYGCCAGAATTTACTCACCGAGGCAATCTCCGCTGCTGCGGCTCCTGCGGCCAGTTCTTCCCGCTGTCACCCCACACAGCTCCGCCTCTGCCCTCTCTGCCATCTCTTTGCTTCCGGGTGCTCTGCTCTCGCAGGGCTCCTGCCACCCAGTTCTCGGATCACTGGCAGCACCCTTGCTCGCGGTAGCATGTGTTCAGCCCCACCAAGTCCACCCCACTCGTGTAGGAGATCCATAATCTCTGCCTCAGGCAACTGCTGCCTTCCCCTAAAACATCACTCCAGAGCAGCCCTGCCTCTGCTTGCTGGACGTGGTCTTTTGATCCAGACAGAACCCACTGCTGTCAGCATCCAAGCGTGACTTGCACTCCCTCTCCAAATCATTCCCTTGTACCCTTTATACACACACATTCCCATGCAGTATTCATAAAGTTCAAAACCAGCACAAGAGAACGCTACCCAGCAAGCAGCACTTGGAACTGCGCTGCGCAAATTGCGCCCTGCGGAGCTAGTTCTCCCCTTGCTTTCCCTGGGGGATAAAGCTGTGTCCTGTCCCTTTAAACCTCCTCGGTCTGGGTCTTATAAATGCATACAGAAAACAAGTCTTTCGCTAGGAGTGCAGAGGAACTTTCACCAAGCTGCCCCTGTGCCTAGCCCTTAGATAGACACACATGTATATCCATTATGCTCGCTTTTTTCTGCTTCCTACGCTGGGTGTTTGCTCAGGTGGCCAGCATCAGCCTTCCCGTTGGAGGTTCCTTCCCAGAATAATTTCTTCTCTAGGGCCCGGAGATCACATGTTTCTCTCATCACACAGAACTTCTGCTGTGGGATCTGTAATAACTCTGCTTGGAGTTGAGCTGAAATAAAACATGCCTCAAGCGAACAATAGCCAAATAACAAGAGTGATGTTTTTCCTTCTTGTAAAGAGCATGTACTGCACACAGGGCTAATCTGCATGGCTTCAGTACATTCAGCACCTGTGTTTTTGTTTTCTTTGCAGTGGGAACAGTGGCTTGGCCTGCGCTGCTTGTCCCTGCCTGCCTTGCAGAGAATTGCCCAAAGGTTTTATTCATTTTTAATCTGATTTCTTTTCTGTATGTGGAGAGTTGGAGTTAAGGGAGGATTTTCCCCCACAACATCTTTTACTGATGGCCAAGAGGAGAACGCTTAATGACCGTGTTGTGTGCTGCTTGGAGGCCTCGCTGTGCTTTATGTCAGAGGTCAGGTAATAAGGTGCCACCTCTGTTTCCTTCCATCAGGCTTGAAGACACAATTGGATTTGCAAAGCTGCTGCTGCATGAACTCGGGAGGCTTTCTGAGCGAGGCTTTCTGAGCAGGCACCTTATTATATAACTATCAAATTCAAATCTAGACTTAGCTACCACCATTGCTTTGGGTTGCTCATGCAGCTGGCCATGCACAAAACCACCATAAAATCACATTGATCTCATCAGAATTTCATTTYATGCAACAGAAGGAAAAATTTCTAACAATGTCTTAGAGCATCCTGTTATGACAGTTTAAGAACAAAGAACTTCAGTTTTTGGTTTAAAATGACTTTTTAAAGCATTGTATTTTGTATTAAATAACAATTCTTCCTGTGATTCTGTCTGTGGCTCAGGATGGAGCTGTTCACCACCCATCTCATGTTTTTTAGCTTCACTCTATTATCCAAAATAACAACAACAACAACAAATGTTCTGAACCTGTAAGCAAGACCAAAGATCCAGACTCCACATAAAAGGAACAAAACTATGATTTTGGCAAGGGAGGTAAAGAAATATACAAGAATCCAAAACATATTCAGGCTAAAATCTGYAGACCTTACCTCATTTATGCAGTTTAAACATGTTTGGGGAAAACAAAACAAAAACCACGTCATGGTGGTATAAAATCTAGAGTCTCATAGATCCTTTGCAAAGAGATGCACTTTCTCGTCAGTGCATAAAACCATCTGTCTTAGGGCTATGCGCTGTTCTACATCTGGAGTAAATATCACGATGAGCGATCATACATGGTCCCTTCTCAGAACAGAAGGGAGACGTTTCCGATCCCCTTTTGTTATAGCAGGCGATAATTTCAAGTTGGGCAATTTGTATTTGTTTCTGCCTAAAAGTTGCAGAGCACAGGAGGGTATTCAGGGGCCTTTCCTCTGGTTATCACTCGTGGAAAGCTTTCCTCTTGATTACCATGTATTTGGCGTATCCCCTCTGTACCTACACAGGGCAAAACAGTGACAAGATGTTGGGGARAAAACATCATTGTCATTGCTGGCATGGGGTGAAATATGAGATAACAGCATTTTTATCCCCACAGGCACTATCCTGATTGGTTAGGATAACAAACCTTTTCTTTAAAATATAAGGTAGATCATGGGAGCGTTTGGGGGCAGATYTTCAACAGCTCACCACTAGACAGAGGCTAAATTTTCTTCCACTCAGGACTGTCCAAGGGCTACGACATGGAGATTAGCTCACAGGTGACAGAATTTGGCAGGAGGGAATTTCAAACATTAATCTTGTAGGTTCAAAGAATACAACTACTTCATTGCATGTAGTTAGTTCAGAAAAAAAAACCCACTTATCTAARAAGAGGATTAAAGCTCTAGTCTAAAATTGCRTGAAATGAGAACCCTAAAGGAGGCCAGCACCAAATGCAGAAGATGAGACCACTTTACAGCCTTCCAGTTGCCTGCATTTTAAGACATGAAGTGCATTGGTGCTTTCACTGATAATGGCCTGAACATATGCAATGTCCACTTGAATCCAGATTTCCTTCCATTTTCCTAAAGATGCAGACAGGAGATRCTTTTAGACTCCCTGTTACTAGCATCAAGAGTGTTGATTCATAAGACAAAATCAAAGGAAGCTGAACTCTACAGCTGAATTCTACTCTGAATGTCTACATTTAAATGTCTACAATTAAAAATTCACTTCCATTGAGTCTTGATTCTTTTTTTTTTTCCATTTTTTTTCTTTTAATTATGACTTTGAGGTAATGTTCTCTAAATTCCAAGGACCATTTTCCATTTTTTAAGAAGTATTTCTTTAAGATCTGATTAGATTGAGAAAGAACAACAACAATTTAGCGGTTGACAGGAATGAAACGTATCTTTTATACTCCTACTACTGTCCCTCCTTACCAACCTGCTAATTCAATCCCAAAAGCCCAGTTTTCAAATGAGATGCAAGAAACTTTTTATGTTTAGTAGTTAAACAAAGCGAGGACAACCCCTGGAAGCATCCATGCCAAGAGAAAGCTGCCCTAAGATCACAGGGCCTTCCTTCGCTCTGCACAAGCGCATTTCTGACTCGTGGGGCTGCAAAATCAAGGGGGGCTGCAAAATCAAGGGGGGCTGCCGTCCGGGGCTTGGCTCCTTCAGTTGGCAGCCCGGCAGGGGGATGATGGGGCTTCGCCTGTGTGTTCGCTGCCGCGAGCCTGGCGCTTTCACCAGCTTGGCCGCGAAGGGCCGCGGGGCGCCCGGCTCCCCTCGGCCCGTCCCCGCGCCCGGGGTCGGGCTCCCGTTGGCATTTGCCGCGCCTACACTAGAGGGCTCTGCCGGCCTGGCTATGGAGGCCGAGCCCGGAGCCCTGGCAGTGCCGACGGGGCCCACGGCGTCGGCGCTGCATGAGCGAGGGCACCTCCAGGTCGCACGCCTGCGCCTCAAGTGTCGCGGTCCTGCAGCATCAGGSCCTAGGTACAAAAGCAAGAGGTTATAGGGAAAGATTTTATTGTATGGTGGAAATAGCAGAACTTCACAACATTGAGAGCTGTATGGGAAAGAAAACAAGCCTTCTAAGTCTCTCTCCCAAATTATTGCAGCTTTGAAGTAACAACTTTCACTTTGGGATTGTTGGAACGCTCCCTCTCCTTGCACTAAAGGGATCTTCAATGCACCAACTGCTAAGGCAGAGGTGCTCAGCCCTCTCCAAAGGGAACATGCTTGTGATGAGGCTGGTAGATAAACCCCRCCCTGTGCTAAGCCTAGCAGCACTGCTACCAGCTTTTCTCTGAGTGGCCTCGTCCTTTTCACAAGATCACAGTTTCAAGGTCAGAGSACATCATTAAATTCATCCACTCACTTAAGCAAAAAGGTCCATGGAATTTTATTCAGCCCTTCTCAGCCTTTGTTTACGCTGCTTCTCCCCCGCATACCTCCTTTCTCTGTAATACTTACTATTCTTTCTTTTCTCCTAGTTGTGCCTGCTGCTGAGTTTCATGCCGTCTTCCTGTTCTCCACCAAGCAGACAGCTACGTTGGTGGTTCTACCAGTTGGGTCATGTAAGTATGGGCAACTTACCCAAGTGCCCTGGAATGGAAGAGAGTCCCTTGGGCCATTGCRTTGCTGCCTGAACGTCTGGCGAGCTGGTACTAGAACAGCTGTAAAAGCAGGAAGAGATGAAAAGTGGCCTTCAAGGAACCACTACTGCCACCAGGGCGCTGCAAATTTCTTTACCAGTCTCTATGGTGACTTCTTGGGCCACCCTCTGCATGGCTTGGGCCATTAAATGGGATTATTTGCTCCACAGAGGCCTAGGCCTCCTTGAAAGGAGTCTCCTAGGAATAATTTAGAACATTTTGTTGCTGGGAAATTACCCGACTGTAGTTTCTGCTTTCCTCCAGCAAAGAATGCAGCCCCTCAACATGTACCTGCAACCCTGCTGGATGACTAGGAGCAAAAAAAATTGGGTCCAGAACGTCTCTTCCCACTAGGTGCCTTTGCTGCACCCTGTGGACTTCAGGGAGGGCAATCAAGAGATGCTCATMTATAGACTCCGGATCAATGTAGGGACTTCCTTCCAATTTACCTCCCTCAAGAAGTCAGATAAAAAGCAACTCAAAGTGATCTGAAAATCCACTCTTTCAACTGTTTATTTTCTTCTAGATGGCATTGAAGTAACTAAACAAATAGTTGAGAGAACAGCCACAAAGATGGACCTTATGCCCCTCTTCTGAGGGTATGGTCATAGATAACAACATGGAGGTAGAGATCTGTTTCAATAGGTGTCCGTGTTGTGTTGTCTCCTGGGTAGGCCTGAAACACAGAATATTACACATCCCCCGTCAGGAGACACAAGGCTTGGTTTTAATTTCATCAATCTTCTTATTCCCTTGCAGCACAAATTTGGACCGACCCCTTCTGAGGGCGGGCTTTTCTCAAAGGTCCAAACAGCAGATCATCTCTAATCTCTCTGCTTTTAGCAGAAGGAAAGACAGTGATACAATTCTTCTAGCTAAACACAGCCAGGAAAACCTGGACTATCAACTGGTACTATTAATTGAGTCTGTTAAAGATGAAACCACTGTAAGATGTCATTCTCATTTCAGCTTGGTCCACAGCAATTACTTCTGAAAAGCTGCTTCTGTATCACTAAGTGCTACAGAAAAAATAGAGCCAGGTGGATCGCAGAGACCCACAGGCCTGTGCCCTGCAACCTTCAGGGAGACCAAACGTACGTACACCAACGCTTTTTAGTATGGCTCTCGGCATGCAAGGGTCTTTCACTTAGATGCTAGAGCTGGTTATTTGTTACAGATGTTCTGCAGCTGTAGGAAGTTAGATTGGTGGCCCACTTTCAATGCAACCAAACACATTTTTAGGTATGCAGTTTTGAATTTCTAACAAACCAATACACTTATTTTGAAATACATATAATTTGATATTTTGTGCTGTTGCTATTCATATGCGACCATCTTTCATGGGAAACACATCAAAGAAACCATCACCCTAGATCTGTGCAGTATAAACCCAAACAAATTATTGCCCAGCTTACTTCATGTTGGTTTTGAAAGTAACCAAAGCCTGGGTGTGTTTGTCACATTCAAACTATAGTCCAAGGATTTCAGTTGTATAGTTTTCAAAAGTGCAGTTAGCACTAAAGGAACAGTCAGTTTCTTATACAGGGAAGCTGTTTACAAGATTAGTACTCATTTAGTTCTCAAACAAAAGGTCTATGTGGAAATATAAGCAACTTTCAACTATTGCTGGAAAGAGGATGCCAAGGTGACTCTGGTTTGGGCATCCATTTGCTTTGTTTGGATTCAACTGCTTTGCAAATCTCAATAACTACAGTTACTTAAACAGTAGTGGCCAAAGTGTGAAATAAATGACATAGATCACTCAACTTCAGCAATAATAGGTTCATAACCATTTTTAGGAGAAAGGATTTAGGAAATTTGTGCTGACAATAGCATTTCTATAACATTATCTATATCTGTAATATTCATCCTGTATGTAGCATCACAGAAACAGAAGCATTTCCCTTTTTTTTTTTTTTTTTCCTTTTTTATGCAATGGTAAATCCTTCTGAATTATTTGCTCTGCAGGTCTCCACCAAAACAGGCATCTAGTGTCAAATTTCTGTATGGGACAAGGTTTAAATTGGAGTTTGACCCTTATGCCATAGTGACAATCTCAATATACTGCATAAGCAATTGACCTTAGTAGGGCTGCCTATCTCAGGACTTCTCAAGTCTTTTGCATTAAAGAGGAAAAATGGAATAATTTTCTTAGAATTATCTTTAGGTTTCACTCCATTTAACTGCAGCAAATCTGAAGACATGTGAAAGTCTTATACATTTAGTAAAACTATTGTCGTGTTTTTTCAGAGGGATGGAAAATCAGCACATTGGTACTTGTGGACTTTACAGATGCACTAAAACCAAGCCGTGACAAGGTTGCACTGCATTCCTGCTCTTTCAAGGCTGTGTGAAAGTGACAGCACTAGTCCTGCTGGCTGTGCAGGTGAGGAAGGAATCCTGCTACTTCGAGTTCATCATTGCCAAAGTGCTGGGATGGAAGATGGCCCATCCTTCGTATGCCCGAGTCCATGGCACTTCATGGATTTGCTGGCCTGCGGCACCAGCCAGAATTTGGCATATTACAATTCTTACATTTTGTTTCAAAACAACTTCATATTCCTTTAATTTATCCACTTACAGGCATGTCTCATAATAGGAAACTTGTCTTCTTAAGAGCAAATAAAATACTAGTCCCAGGATGAGTTTACAACATATTAACAACTTCTCAGCAAGTGGCACACGTAGCATCATCTGACTAGAACAAGCTGCCTTGCCACAGCAGATGCGCCCGCTCCTATATTGCCAGCCCGTTAGCTTTGTAAGTCTCCCATGCCTCGATGCTCAGTACTTCTGGCCAGTCCTGCCGTCCTCCTCAGTCTGTTCACTCTCCTGTGTTTCCCTTTCCTTTGCACTTGTAGCCAGTGCAGTTCATAGGATATAGATTCGGCTGAATCTCATCCTAGCAAGATGGACAACATTTTCTCGTTTTGTCTGGAAGGTTTAGAAAAACAGAGAAAGGATAGGAACGAAGTCCTGCTTTGGAGATCTGTCAGTTTTATCAGTCAGTTCAACTTTTGATTGCTGTCTTCATGACAGAAAGGCCTAGATATTCTCAAGGTATAAAACAATAAACAAGGTAAACTAAGCTCATCCTGACAGGCACCACAGTAGTTTTGTTAACAAGGGGAACAGTATGTGTGAGTAAACCTGAAATATTAGGTGCATATTGAAAAACACAGTATTTGCAATCAGACTTCAACTGCTTAGTAGTCCAACTCCACTGCATAAAGGAAACCCAGAATACTGCAGAATAGACATTTACCTTTGGATCCACATTTATTATTTTCCTGTCACTTTTGTTCTTGAAGAGTAATCCACAGGCATTTTCTGCAATCACTTCGTAGTTTGGGCTGGAATTTGAAGTGCTGACATTTCTATCCCAGTTGTAAAAGCTGTGAAAACGTGAAACAGAAATACTGTACTTTTAGCAGATGTCATTCTTCCAGCTTAAAGGGCAGATTCTGACCTACTTATTCATGTTGAGTAGTTCCTGATTACACAAGAGTCCTTCTGAAAGCAAAACACATTCACCGAGGAGCAGAAGTCTACTGAATATTAGAAAATCTGCCCAAATGTGGTCCTACATATCTAGTCTCTGGCAAACCAAAACTGAGGCCCCTAGCTGACTTCTCATCTATTCAGTTCTAGTGTTACTGAAAGATTCAGAGCCCAGGTTATTACTAGCGGGAAGTGGCAGTGCTTTAGAATTACTACTGTGACGGAAACAGCTCTGGAGACCACCTGAAAGTGCTTCCCAGACCACCACCGATCTGCAAACCAGATGTTAGAACCAACAGTTTCCCCTTGGATCTCAATGCAACTCTCTTGCTGCTTTTCTGTTTTCCTTTCTCTTGTTTGTAATGTAATTCTGGTATTAAAGAGTTTTTGGAAGTCTCCTCGTGGGCCAGACGTAGGAGGGAGGAGCTGAACTTTAGTTCCCCAGAGAAAATCCCAGCTCCCCAAAGAGCCGTAGGTGTCAGCCGGTGGTTAATTCTACAGCCCAATCAGACTGACCACGTTTGCAGGTTTCTAAAACGTCTCTGAGCTGAATGCCACATGAGAAGGAATCAACAGCCCACTTTGACGATACCAAATRCACACAAGAGGATTGCAACAATTTACCCATCTTCCTTCTAGCCTGGAGGTGTTGGAATTCCAAAGGAATTCTCAAACATTTCTCAGACACCTGGCCTTAGCCGTTCTAGGTTTTGTACTTTCAACGCAGCCAACTAATGGGCTAAGATTTGCATGCTCATTGTTGGTGTTTGTTTAGAAGCCTTTTCTGCTCAGATGTAACCACAAATTGCACGACAGGGTGGCACTGCTACCTGTACCTCAGTGCATACTCATTTGATGACTTATGTGATCCACTGCACTTCTGCTGCTTATCAGGTGTTTATTTTTGGTAAAAGGAAAACAAAATGGAAAAAAGACAGACAGTCATCCCAGGTGCAAGCAGGACTTAACATATCTTGAAAATACCAAGCCTTTTACTTTCTGCCAGGGTACTCTGCTCCAGTTAGATACATGGGTTCCAGTTTTAAAAGAGCCCTTGATTTCTGCTTCACATGGAAAGGAGAAAAATGCTAAGCCTCATTGCTACACATTCCAAGCCTTTTTTTTCATTCCCAGTACCTCTGCTGTAACTGGAGCAATGCATAGTGACCTAGCAGTGAATTCACAATACCTTTACTGAGTTCACCCTGGCATTACTGACCTCAGTGAGTGATTTGCCACTTAAGTGGATGTATTTCACCCAGATAATGCCTTGAGATGTGTTCAGCACAAAATTTAGTTCTTGAGTAAATAAGTTAATGAAAGTACAAGCTGTCTGCTGAGTTCCACACAATCTTGTGCTTGAGAGACTGCAGAGAATGAGTGAAAGGTGGGTGCGCATAATACATTCACCTTAGTGGTTTTGCTTTGATACTGTAATTGGTTAACTTGCTGTCTATTGGAGTATTTAATGCTCCTGGGTAGTCATGTTAAGTGGTAAATATACACAATTTTTGCATGCACGATTCAAAGCTAAGAATATACATAAATTTATATACAAATTAAATGCACAAATTCTTTTAACTCATTGCTCAACAACGGTATTTCATCCATACAGCTTCTTCTCRTCTCGTCTCGACACAACTCACTTAACAGGACAGATCACACTAATGAAGACTGTGCTGGAAAAATGCTACCAGATTAGGAAGGATTTGTTCTACATTATCTCAGGGGGGGTAGGAGGGGTGGAAAAGTCTGTCTACAAAGAGTTCCCCACATTCATTAAAAAGAAATTAAACATCTGAAGGAGGAAATAGTCAATTAGCTGCCGGATAATAACTTCCTGCATTTTGCCAAGTTTCCAGCCCCACTCCTACAATCCTTCCACATTTAAGCCACTGGGAGCATTGGCTGTCCAGTGAATAAAAGATGAGAGCTCAGACAGCTCAGACTGTCTAACGCAAACAGCTTTGTTATGGGCTCTTTGCTGTGCAACAAATTGGTTGCTGTTGTGTGCTCAGAAAGTTATCCACCTGCATCCCTCTTCTACTGACAACCTCTTCTACTGACAACTCTCTTCACTGGCAACTGCCACAACTGATTCTAGGCCGATATTCGCATAAGCCGCAGGATGAGAAGGGCTGCTGAAGCCACGGGACAATCTTGATGCAAGGACAAAGTAATATATGCTGTCTGGAAATGTATTTAGGCAGGAAGTCAAAGGAAAATTTTGATGAGAGGATCAAGGAGTTGAAAAGGATTCTCTGGAGCAGCCTCTCTCTTTGCTATCAGTTACTGGTAAGGAAACTTGGGGATGTTACTCAGTGCTTTC
Organism: Eudromia elegans; assembly: GCA_003342815.1. Classification (NCBI taxonomy): domain Eukaryota; kingdom Metazoa; phylum Chordata; class Aves; order Tinamiformes; family Tinamidae; genus Eudromia; species Eudromia elegans. Next base: position 5,410,832 of record PTEX01000036.1, on the reverse strand, counting down.
TACCATGTGGCTGTGGCAATAAAAGGAGACTAGAAATTAGGACCTAGGAAATTTCATCTCATCCATGTTTCTCTCTCACTCTAGAAACAACAGTAAACAAGAGTGCATCAGGAAGTACTATCTATGAGCTGCTACAATCCCAATCCAAGCAAATTGATTTTTATTAGTAGAATTAGTGGTAGCTTTAAATATTTAAATTCTCCTGGGATGAAAACATGCTATCAGACGAACAGGATCAAATGCCAAATTCCAAATTTACCATGTACTTTTTTTTTCTACTATTATTTTGTTTGATTTCCAAGTGTTTTGGAACAAATTTAACAGTCCTCAGCACGCCTCTTAAGTATGTGGAATATGAGAGACTTAGCAGTGCCCACAGTCCAGCTGCAAGAAGAATGCACATTTTTTTTTTTGTTTTAACAATGAATTGTTGGTGTAGTGGTATATAACAAGTACCACACTGTGTTTGGGAATACAGGCTAAAGTATGTGAGGCTTTTTTTTCTTTTCCCCTTCATTTATCAGCTTATTCTGGTCAGAGCAGATTTTCATTCTGCAAATGCCTTCCCAGAACCCAGGAATATGAATACAGGGTTCTGTATACTTAAAGTTCTCCTTCGGGTACCGAGATGGCAGCACCTCAAACCACATGGTGCTTATAGAATGTCTTTCATCCAAAATTCTCTGGAGCTGCCCCTCTGTAAACATGCATTAAAACACTTGACATTCTTGTGAGGTCTGAGGCAGCTCCTTGGTGGCAGGGGGAGCCAGGGCACAAAACAGGAGAGATCTTCCCCCAGGATAAGCAGGCCCTATTGCCAGCTCTAGCCATGACTTGAGGAAGACATGGAGTAGGCCAGCTGCCCTCCTAGAGGCAAATCCTGGCAAGATTTACAAGCTCAATGGACTTTTCCCCCTTTGCCCCGAACCCAAGGACTTGCGCAGCCCATGCTAGGAGCCGAAGCGCAACGGTGCCTTGCACAGCCGGGAGACCGTTTCAGTCACACGCGGAGCGATCCGAGGGCTGCCGGTCACCACCGGACCGAATGAGAAGGCGTGGGTCTGCAGGGTGAGAGCTTTGTTGTCCCTGCTTATTATTTACCATTTAAATCAGGAAAATCGGGGAGAGAACACAGTGTAAAAGTGTTTATGTCTGTGTTGGCTCCACCTTTGATCCCAAGGGGTTAGATTATACTACCCTATTCTTTCATCCCCTCGGGATAAGGATTGGTTCCTTGATTCTGTTCTCTCCTTCTCTCTTCCCACCCACACATACACTAAGATAAAACCATTCCCTATAGCAGACTGGGACTTCAGTCAAAAACTAATTATAAACAATGACGGCTCAACAGCTTTTTTCAGTTTGTGGTTGTACGAGTTTGTGATGCAAACTATCTGGCTTCAGCCCCCCTCCTGGTAATTTACAGACCAGCTTGCTTTTGTTGGGCAGCAGCAGAAGGGCGCAGACAAGGGAGACAGGGAGATACAGGACAACAAAGGAGAGAAGAAATAGAAATAAAAAACAAAGTAGCCCCTTGATCCTGAAAAATGACATACTTTCTGCCCTCCAGGAGGAGGGCAGCGATAATCACGCTAATAGGGGGAAAAATTGGCATTCTTCACGCGCTTGCCCAATATGACAAAGTAGCAACAGACTTGGAGGGGGTGGGCCTGTCAGCCCTTGCACGGCTTTCTGGTGCAAACGAGGTCAATGTCTCCGTGGGACATGACACTGTGTAATATGGCACATATGCCTGACTCCGTGCCAGCCACTGTTTCTTAATACGATGCATGTCACAGACCCCCAGTTAAATAGGAACAAGTTACTTCCCCACCACCACCACTCCCTTGTCAAAGAGTTAAAGAGATGCTGAGAATTGCTTTTCTTTTTCATCCTGAAGCAGCGCCGACCGAAATAATTACATCTACCAAATAACCGCCACGGTAGGATGAGATTTGTTATGGCACTTCAGCAAACCAAAGCAGTTTGATTCGCTCCACAGCTACTGTGCACAGTAGTTGGTTATTTTTGCTCTCTGGGGTTTAAAGCAGGTAACATTTTGCTAAACTCTTAGGGCTGATTATCTTCCATACTGTTTGTAAATCAAAAGCAACTCCACTGAACGCTTGTGTAAAATCAGTAGAAATACACGTCTGGTCCATAGGACTAATTCATGCCTCGGTTTCCTACAGGGAGTGAAAAAGCACAGCCCTTCCTGGAGCGTCTGTAATTACAAAGCCGGAGTCACCACGGTAAATACTGCCTGACAAGTCCTCTTTGTACCACTGGCACTGGGGGGAGGCGGGGACATCTGATCTCTGTATCTAATCTGTTACCAGGCTTCCCCGTGCAGAACCGGGGCGGCGAGAGGATGTTTAGCGCTGCAGGCAGAAATAATTTTTAAGACTGTTCTGACCTTGCCCTTGCTATTTAGCTAACGCAGAGCTTGCTGCCTCTCCAGACAGAATACGGGAAACAGGCGTGCCGGGGCTGGGGGTGGGAATGCCGTTTCCTTTCTGAAAGGCGGTGGGTAAGGACGAGCGCGGTGCCCGCCAGCCCTGGGAGCAGCTCTGCCCAGAGAAGGAGCAGCTTTAGCCCATGCTCCTACCTGGACCGCTCCAGCAGGGATGCTCTGCGGCCAGCAGCGGCACCTTCTTGTTGCAGGTGCCGCAGGCAGCCTTTGCTTTCTCTCTCTACTAGAGATGCTAAAATATGGCTCAGCAGAGATCCATGGCAAAGCTGCCACTGATCGCAGGGGGCTGGTATTCACACAGTATATGCGAAAAGCGCAGGACAGGAAGCAGTATATGACTGCCAGTTGTGGGGACTAGAGCTACTGTAATGAAGGTCATGAATAGCAGGAGTCTGAAAATGTCTCACTGATCTGCTGACGCCCCTTTCATGTGTCACTTCAAAAGCATCCGCTTTTTTCCTTATCCCACTTTTTAGTGGTTTTTAGCTTAGGTGACCCTTTACAGAAAGGGCTCTGAAAGGATGTGCAGCCAGGCTGATTCCCATTCTCTTGTAATTTCACAGAAAAATTGTAACAAATGCAACACTCTGGCAGGGCCAAGATGCCAGCTGACACCAAGAAACCAGCGCTGCGAGGGCAGGCAGGCAGCTACACCCTCTGTGCAAGACACCCTACCACAGAAGCCGAGAGTACCGACGCACCCTGGGCCACATGGTAAGTTGAGCTCAGGTTGCACAGACGTACCATGAAGGGCAATAAATAGAAAAGAAGTGAATTCCAGACTGCTATTAGGAACTCCATGCTAGCAGAGAGACTTGCTGAACTACAAAAGGACATGGCCTGGGGAAGGCACATGCAGGCTGGACCAAACTGGAACACAGACCTTGGCCCCAGTGATGCAGTGGGATGGACCTCCTGGTCTCACGGCAAGGCAGTTCTAAGCTGTTCCACTGGATGCTGGCAGGATTTTTGCGGCAAGAAGCTCACATAAACTTAAAAGAAAAGGATTCAAGAGCAGAAACCCCCCAAAGTCACAGTACTCAAAGCAGTTAAAATCCCATATTACACCATTCTGAGAAATATGGGCTACAGCTGCTTCTTTAAGAAATAAAGATACTTCTGAGGAGTGAGTAAAACTGTTTCAAGCACTTTTGGCAAAACAGGAGCTCCCTTAAGATGGTATGTGCTCACGTATGTCAGGGCTAAACAACATGATTGCAGCAATCGCCAGAGGGGGAATGGGGAAGGCAGGAGGTTCATCCATTAGCCTGAGTGTGGATGCTCCCAGCCTACAGTTTTTCTGTGTTCACAGCACTCATCTGTGCATCAACTGAACGGAGCATCCTGAGTTTACTGTGGCTTGTCGTATTTTTTCATTTCGAAGAGCAGCAGCAAGAAGGAAGTCTTGGAAAGCAATTTTGTTACACAAGAGTTAGACTTTCCATAGACTTTCCACAGCCAAAAGATGCTATCGTCCTGCATTTTTTTTTCCTTTTTTCTGCCTTTTGACAGAATAACCTATAATCTTCATACAAAATAGTAATTTTCTAATGCAAAACACAATGATCCATACTCTCAGGGACCATTGGTGAGTGCATCTCTCCTGCCTATGCTCATTTGCAGCATATGCATCTTGTTGGTCTATCTATCAGCATGTAAAACGGTTTGATTTTTTTCCTCTGCTACACACCCCCCGCCCCAGATGTTGAAATATTTGTTGCACTGAACTTACTCAATGCATGAATCTTCCCCTGGTCATCAATTACCTATGAATCAAAGAGGATTTGATGTGTAACACACAGAGCTCATGTCTGTCTACACACAGCGCCCCACGCTCAGCATGCATCACTGGGATCCCCTTGACAATCTTGCCCATTCCTCTGTAGTCTTGCTAACTGCCTACTCCCCTCTCCTGCCATCTGACTATGTCACAAGTCATTACACTTCACCTTCCACCAATGTCTAAGGACCTGAACTGGGACACATATTTCAGTCTTCAAAAACTAAATGTCATGTCTCGAGTTGGCTGCCTTGGAAGGATGTTATTAAGCAAACAAATCCCAAACAACTCTTTACTTTTTTATCTTATTTTCAAATGTAGGATTCTTCTTCCCTCCCAAATTCTCCTGGCCTTTGGGCAGAATAGTTATTTATGGGACCTGGACAAGTGCAAAAAAATGTTTCCAGATTCAGCAGGGAAAGCAAGGACCCTATACTTACTTCCGGGGTAAGAAGATGATGGATTTTGACAACACAGAACTGTTGACATGACAGAGCATATCACCAGCTCAACTTGTCACTGAGTGTAAAGGATTTCTTTTCCACTGCTAAGCTTGGACTGACATTTAGCAGTGGGAAATTAATCAGAAGAACCTCTACTTAGGCTTTAAAAATTCTTGAAAAAACAAACAAACAAACAAACAAACAAACCCTTCTCAAAATACCAGGATGCAGAGCTTCAGTCTGTGTCTGCTTGAGATGACCTGGTAATTCCGGTGACATTCCAGGTTTCCAAAATGGCACAGTTACCTCAAAGCCAGCCTGACAAAACTATTAATGACAACTATTTTGCATATATTTACAATATACCTCTGGACACTGGACCTGTGCCATTCACTGATGCTTGCAGAACTGACTCTTCCCTTCTGTGTAACACTGTATTATTTTGTGCATACATGGACACAGTAAACCAGCTCTTTTATCCTCCAGAAAGCACAAACCAAACATGAAAGCAGTAGTTGGGCAGCTTCATCTTAGGCTCCCCTCTTAAATTCCCAATTCTGTGAGCTGAATATCATGAAGTCCAAATATTGCCTAACAGAGGATTGCAAATGGTGTAAAATAAACATAAACATAAAAAACAGCATAAAAATGCTATTTTTGTTGTTTTTTAAACCAGAGTGTTTTTTCCTGCCTTGGCATCCCCATATGCAACACCCCATCCTCAGCAGTGGGAAGATGTGGGTGGCCACGGGCTGCACAGCAGAATATTCAGAACTGAAGCACATCTGGCATCTGAGCTGTGCCTGGATCATCCTTTTTCTAATTCAACCTGGCTCTCCACAGCTGGCAGCTCAGATCATAGTTTAACAGTTCCCATTTGCAGGTCCAGTCCACGTACTTGCCCTTCCAGTGGGCATTAGCAGACATCATCCTCAGCACTGGAGCATTTAGAAGAATTTCTGATAGCCAAGATGTTTTTTTCTTGTGTGTAATCTGCCTAACACTCCCACCATTCTGTTTGAACTTCGTCTGGGATCGCATTTGCATTTCAGGATGAAGGGTAAAATGAACAACAAAACGAGAAGAAATGAAAGCAATAAAAGGAAAATAAATTGAAGTCCTCGGGGTTATAGGCTCAATCCCAAGAAATGATGAAAATACTTTCAGGCTCCAGAAGTTGTATAGTAATCACTCAGAATTTATTATCTTATTAGTTCTCTCGATCTTTAAAAGAATAAAACCACCCAGCACATGAAGATTTATGGCAAAAGAAAAGAAAAAGTTTTATCTTGAAGCTACAACGAAGAAGATAAAAGAGAGGCATGTAGCTATTGAGAGAACAACAGGATGAGTAGCTTATACATACTGTGCAATTAATAATCACTGACGCCCTGCTGGAAGTTGTGTAGAGCTGATAGGTCAGCTGTGCAGAATGGGAGTCCATTTCCCTTGCTCCTTTCCCTTGCTGTGTACCAGTACACAGCGATTTCATTCAAAACCAGCTAGGCGAGAAACTTGTTTTCCCTATTCTACCTTTAAAAAAATATTTTCAGCATGGAGAAAAAAAAAAAAGCTATAAAAATTAAAAGCTTACCAAAGAAGTCTTCCTTTTAGCCAGGCCTTGGTGTATTAGAGAAAAAAAATCACTTCTACATAGGCACGCACTGGCCACTCTGTCCCCGTTCCACACCCAGCATTGTGGCCAGCTGAGAATCTGAACAGCGGTCTCTGCAGAATAGTAAACTTTGAGTTCACTCACTACAGATTTACTGAAACCATTTCTTCATCACAGGAGAAAAAGGAGAATGAAATGATGAGCTGTGAGAAGGGAGAAGAGACTAGCAAATCTTCCTCAAGGGGAAAAAAACAGGCAAGGATTTGGACTGATTATTTGAAGTGAGTTTCTAGTGAAGGCTGACCTAGAAATTTAGGGGGTGTCATTGTTAAGCATTCATCTGGTTGTCATGGAGGTTCACTTACCAGCTTTCCTTTCCCATTAAGATCCTGAGTATGATGAATCACTGGAGCCCTGTGCCATCATTCAGCTAATTGCTGCAAGTGCCACAGATACAGGTAAGTGCCAAGAAGGATTTCCAAAACCTGGTGATTTCTCACCTGATGATTTCTTGTGGTAGACAGGGTCTGTTGTGGGGGGAGCTTCGACATTTTTCTGTGAATCCTCCTGGGCACCTACCCCTATCTTTAACACTTTCAAAAGCACGGGCTGTTTCAGTGCTTGGCTGGATCAGAGCCATAACAAATCATGTTGAGCAGGAAGACCTGGAGGAACTATATGACAACAAGACAGGTAGGTAAGTTAGTAAAGGAAATGCTGAACTGCTGCTAAATATCAATTTGGATATGCGTGTTCTTGGTGGAGCTGTGCCAGCTTCTCAAACATCTTCCCTTTTGAAGGAAGCAGGGTTAACATCTACGAATAAATTAACCTCCTTGATCAAAGTTTGATTAAGCAAGTGAGACGAAATGATGGATTTTTCTAAGGGCATGTATTCAAAGCATACTTAACATATGCATGTATCTCATGGTGCCTTTCTTCCTGTGGCTTCTTTCAAAGGGTCTTCTTCCTTTCCAGCTGGAATCTCCTTAAGCGCTGAATGAGTTTGGTACATAAAAATCTAATCCAAAAAATCATCTGCTAAAACTTTTGAATATTAGCTAAACTGTTGAAAAATAATATTTTTATGACAGCCAATCTTCAATTCTTGAATGGTATTCCGTCCTTCTTCCTAAGCTTTACTATTGCAAATCCTTGGAAATGGCTCCAACAGCAAGCGAATCATTAAAACTATCGGTCTGTTGAATGACTGAATTTTCCAGGTGACCTAGGGCCATTCAGCTGCATGTCTCCTGCTGAAAGGGAAAAATAGGAGAYTGAAAGTCTCAGTGCCCTGAGAAGACCTCAGTTCCCCTCACACCTCAGCCTAGAAGACTGTGAGATCCCTGCTGGGATACCTCAGGCCCTGGGCGGGTGGTGCTCTGGCCTGTGCTGCTGCTTTCATCAAGCTCTTGCACATAAAGTCTCTCATCCTCCAAACCTTTGACAAACACACACACACACACACACGCTGCCAAAAAAAAAAAAAAAAAAAGGAGACAAGTCTTAAAAGGTTAGGTTCATCTTCAAAATGATGCTCTATAACTCCCTGCCTCCAAAAACTCTCAGGGTTTTAGCTATATTGCAGTGACCTCAGGTTTTAAATATGCAAGAAAGGAGAGATCAGAACTCATCAGTAATTCCATCTTCAACAACTTCACTTCCTTTCTAATGGCAAAAGTGCCATCTCTTCAGGAAAGAGATATTTGTCCTGGGGGAAAAARCTTTTTGAGAGAATCACTCCTGAAGTGATTAGATCCCAAGAGTTAAGATAAAACACATATCCTCAGAAAACTCTGCATWACACACACATAGACTTCAGGATGTGCAAACCACTGCAAAATGGGACATGGATTTTGCTACTTGCAGCCTGCCAATACCCCTGAAGAGAGAGATAAATTTCTAAGGATTTTGTGACCAGAGCACTCAGGAGACTGCTGAATTTGAAGAGAACTACTGAGGGTTAGTAATAAAAAACAACRTTTCAAGATGCACAACATATTTTGTTATTTTCTAAATAGTAGCTTTAACTTCAGACACCTCTTCCTGAAAACACTGCTCTTCATGTAATCATTATTTGCTTACAGTTGAACTTTCAGTACAGAAAAAGACACTGCCTGTTTTCTTTGCTGCTAAAACTTGATGTAACTCACTTYAGCTACCGGCGTGACACACAGCAATATGTAGCATGAATGGCTTAAATCAACATATCTATATTGAAAACAGATTTTTTACCCATTCAAATCAGAAACACACTATTAATCTGAGAAACTGACATAGCTAATTTAAATGTATGTGTAGTGACAGAGCAGTGAGATGACAGGGCATTAAGTGGGCAACTTTTCTATTTCTATATTCAAACAATGTGGCAGGCCTGTGATATTAGTGAAGCAAAACTGCATCGAGTATTCACATCCCTTATCTCTTCTCTACAATAGATTCATAGCTTGTAATCTGACTGCAAAGCTTTTGCACATGAGACACACATGTATAACCAGATAGTCAAACTCTGTCATCTACTTGCAGATTAAAATGAGAAACAGTCTGTAAGCAGAACTTCTTTGAAATCTGAGGGGATAAAAAGKATAGAGGCCCCAGTTCGAGAAAGTACTTTAAACACATTGAGTACAATAGGACTACTGAGCGTGCTGCGAGCTGCGCATRTGCTCTGGTCAGAAACCCATTCCAGGAAGATGTTATGCAAAACATTAAGAGATAGAAGATAAGAAGGCAGGAATATGAGAGAGGAGTTGAAGGAGAACTTCACRTGGCAGAAGGGTACTGCATACATGACAGAACAGGGTGCATGGTTTGAAAACAKTTGTTGGGTCTTGCAGGTGAGGACRAACATCACGAAGCTCACGGGAGAGTGAGAGGAAGCCAACAGAAAGTCTTCTGAAGGCAGTGAGTTGGCCATGTAGTTGTTACTCATGTTAGCTGCAAACCACCTGAGGTTATCTGAATCACAGGAAGCAGAGACGATGCATGTCCTTACAAAGAAGGAGCGAATAGATTCAAAACAGGATAAACTGATATGTAGGACTACTGAGGTTATAGTGTTTTAAACAGTTCCAAGAAAAACATTTTAGATCAACAGCTGACAGTATGAATGTTAGGGATTTTGGTAAGATTGGAGGACTCAGATATCTAGAAGAGGGATGTTTAGTACGGCTGCTTCAAGGTTTGCCTGTCCCTTAATGAGCAAAGCTAGTGAACAAACTAAGCCAGCAAAACTGTTTTAGAGAATCCAGGTGCCTGCTGGACTTTAACACATAGAGCAAAAAAATGATATCATGGCATGCCAGAGATGAAGAACAAACACAACTTTCTCAGAACATTACAACCTAGAAGCAATTTTTTTATCTTGTTTACATTCATGGAACTTTTATGCTAACCACCTAAAAGAGGGGTCTGCGTTATTTTTGTTGTTGCTGTGCATATCCATTGTAAAGGTATGTTTGAATACAATGTTATGTATTCACATTCAATACTCAAAATCTGAAACTACAGCTTGTTAAGTCATCTCAGCCCAAAAGAGCAACAGTGGTGCCTAAACGACTGAGGCCCCTGAATCCTACAGCTTTTATAGGGCATTCCTATGTAACTTCATTGACTTGGAGAGTTTTACACTGCTTCACTTCTGTAACTTTCTGAGCATCAGTGCAGAAGCTGCAAATTCACATCTTTTCCATAGGATATTCAYCCCAGGATAGGACATGAGAAGATAACCCTAATATCAAACAATCCAGATATGGAATTTTGTCATCTGCTTCAAACAAGTCCAATATCACAAATTTTGCTCATGCTGAAGCTGCAGGTTTAGTTCTACTGAGATCATAGGCTAGATCTTCCCCCAAGGCCACTCTAMCACAGAGCTCCTTGTTAAGAGTTTCCAAAGGCAATGAAAAGCTCTTTCCCTATGACTATTCACATACCGCTGGGATGTTCACAGTTACATGGAAGTCAAAAGTTTAAGAGTTTTTTGTAAAAAGTAAATGGGCAACCATTAGCATAGACAGCAAATAATTCGCATGAGAACAACAAAAATCAACAAAATCGATGGACATGGAATATAAAACCAAAGCATTTCRTTAATGCTATGGCAAGAGCAAATGGGCCTGAGTTGGCTGGCACTGTCAAACATCACTTCTTTAGGACGACAGATTGGACAGACGCTATGCGAGTGCAACGATGAAAGGCCAGAGATGGAAGTAAAAATACAAATCAAAGTCCCTGTTCTCCATGAACGTATCACTGACTTTCACAGGTCGAAAGACATCATTTTTGGTAGAGTTGCTTCTAGATGAAAGCAATCCAAAAAGGGAAGCATCAGGCCAATGCTCTGAACTTGTCTAAAAGACAGCAATACAATTTTACAGAAAAACTATTACACAAAACATTAGCAAAGTAGTATGGAAAAGTGCCTTGGAAAGCCTAAAGTGCAGATGAAGATTTCTTGCAGCCAAGGTTGGCTCCTTCACCAGCCAGACAAGAGGGAAAAACCAACACAGTTCTGAATTTCTGTCACAAGTTTATCAGTTTTCTATGTTTTGAGAAATACTTTGAAGAACAGAATGGAGAGTCTTTGTAATCTTTGGAGAATGGGAGTGGATCCCATCTCCTGTGAATCCTCCAAGACCAAGATGCTTTGATCTCTGACAGACTCTGATTCCAGGAGAAAGGAAAAGCAAAAATAAGTAATCTTCATCTCAGCCAGGCTCATTGCAAAACTTCACAGGGAGCAAAACTGTGCCTTTGACATGCCTCCATGGGACACAAGTAAAACCCTGTTCCAGAGAGGTTAACACAAAAACTTCTACTTGGACCACAGCATTTTTCTTCCCTTTGAAGCAAGTATATTCAGAATTTTCTTTTGCAAATCCTGTTAAGTCATCTCTTGCACAGGCACAATGTAATAAGAACTCTCACTGAAGTATGAGCTCTGTGTTTCACAGCATAACAACCAAGCCCAACTTAGCAAAAGAACTTATTCATGAAGTGCCTTGAGAAAGATGATTCTGATTTTGACTAGTGGGTGGGTAACAATACTTGGGACCAAGATCACAAGCCTTGGCAGAAGGAAGATATTTGGAACACATAGTGATTGTCATCTGCCATCAAAGAGAATTAAGTGACATGGGGAGGAGTGAAAAATGTGCAAGTGCTGGTGGCCATCACTACTGCCAGGCAAAACAACAGATAATGCTCTTATAAACCATGAAGGACAAAAGGAATGGACCAGAACTTAGCAGAGCAAGGACAGGCAAACCTTCAGTGTCTGAACCTCTCTCTTAGAGGAGAGAAAATGCATGCATACCTGTGCACACAAGGCAAAAATGAAGGGATATTGATCCCAAACAGCACAGTGGTTTTAGTAGCAGCAGATTTAGATTTCTAGCAGGTTATTTACTTCTGGCGAATTTAAATTGAAGACATAGATAAGTTGTTCTCCTCCCTAATGTTTTGTGCTGGATTCTCAAATATTATGATTTATAACTGATGTGCTCATTTTTCCCCATATCTGCTTAGTGTAGCTTAACACTTAGAATTGGAACGTTCTGTTGCAAAAAATGCATCCATCCTCACCGGACTAACTTCTAAGCAGTGCTTTAAATGGTTCAGTTAACTCATAAGAGCATTAAGGACAGAAAAATTACCTTTCCTTTCCCACCTTAAATGGTAGCCTGTCTTCCTCCCACCCTTTCTCCTGCTGTTCTTCAGGAAATATTTTCAGTGTGGTTACAACATGTGTGATCTGCATGTGCACAGAAGGCCATAAATCCATATTACCAAATGTTTATCTTAGCTTTTGAACATCTTGGAGAGCATGGTATCAGTATCCCACAGACCCCAGGGTACACCAGCGCGGGAGCGGGAGCTAGCCAGACACCGCGTCGATCCGGAGAGTGTTTTGCTCCGGGGGTGTAATGAGAAGCAGAAGGGCAAGGAGGTTTGCTGGGCGGCAGCTCTCGCGTGTAGGTGCAGGTGCATTACCCAGACGGAGGGCTGAAACAATGCGTTCCTGGCAGAGCGAAGCCTCCGGCTTGGCTCGCCTCTCGCCGCTTCACATCCAAACCTTGTTACTAGAGCAGGTTGGAATGTCATTCTAAATCCACGGTCTCCAGGCATTCATCAAGAAAGGGGGCCAGCAGGAGGGGGGGAAATCCTATTTAAAACTTGCAGTAAAGGAAAACCATATCCTCCAAAAATGCCCTATCAGTGAGAGAATTAAGGCTCTTTCCCAGCTTGTGGTCATTTTCAGAGACAAAGTAAATACAACCTGTGAGACTCATAGAGTACCTGCAGTTAAGCTGTCATCATGCGCAGATGTGCTCTATCTTTACTACAGCAGTACATTATATTATTTCTTTAAATTGGTCTCGCACTTCAGCCCCTGTAAAAGCACCAGAAGAATTTACTGGGGCCGAGAGCCTCCTATTGCAGCAAACAAGCCCCACTAGGCTCACTTGGAAAAGCCTGGGAGCTCCCTGCCACTTGAGCACTAATGCTGAGATCAGAGAGGAACTGAAAAGCTCCGAGACGCGGGCTGAGCCGCCACCACGATGTGACCTGGACCAGCTCCAAGAGCAGGCAGGGCTGCTCCTCCACCACTGAAATGACGTGGCCACACCTTTGGGCTACAGCCACGTCCCCGTGACCATCGTGGCATTGACCCGTCACGGCCGAGAGGCTCCTCCAAGGAAAGTCCCATTTTGCAAGTTCTCAATAAGCACCTGGGAGTAAGAGTGGAAAAGGAGGCAGGGGGAATTATGGAAATTCAGACCAAGAGAACTGGGAAAAGATTTAAATGAAACTCAAGAGGAAGAAAACAGTTATGCACTTACATTACGGAGAATGAGAATGGAGGAATGATGGGTGATAGAGAGGAGAAAACGGGGGAAAAAGGGCACAACCCCTTTTCTGAAGTTCACAGCTTTTGAAATCTGAAGCACATTTTTTTCCTTTTTGGAATCCCCTCTGCTGTCATTAACTATTCTGCCCTGTCTGGAAGTGGATGAGACTTAAACACAACCCTAAGATTATCCCAAGGGCTTACGGAGTCATGAACCAAATTTCCATCTCCTCTCCACAAGCACGAGTGCCTTTAGGATATTTTGAAAATCAAATCACTGTTGTATATCACATTAAGATTTTTAGGCATGTAAATAGGAGTCATGTAATGTAAACAAACAAAAAAGATTGTGCCAAGATTTAAAAAAAAAAATAAGAAAAAACCACACACACACAAAACAGGAGAATCACAGAGAAATCTGTGTTATTTATCTGCACAGATTTCAGCTGGAGGTCAGGAGCTTTGTCTTAATTTCCTAAAGCCCTCAGAAATGGACTTTTAATGCTAACAGGTGCTGGAGTAAAGTGGCATTAACCTGCTAAAATGAGTGCAAATGGCTTTTTACAGGTGGATTCCTTTCCAAGGGTAGTTGTTGGGGCAAACTTAAAGTGATTGCAGTTACACTGACTTGATTTTGATGAAGTAACTTTGGACATGACCACGGTGGTCAGCAAAGAAGATCCTATGAGTTGTTCATTTCCATGAAAATATTTACTTTGTACTGATGCAATCTGAGGAAGAGCAATGAAATAACTCCATGAGCAAAACCTTTTCATACAAAGAAAGATCAACTAGTGTCACACGGGAGAAAAGCACACAACACCAGGATAATCCAAAAATAAGGAAAAACACAGATTCTGAACAACTGTCACCTGGAAATACTTCATTGTACAAGATCAAATTGCTTGCAAAAGTCAGTGCCACAGCACAAGACAGAAGTAGATTCACTCTGAAGTACCAAGGAATGTTTTAGCCAAGTATTTCTTTCAAATCATGATTGCCCAGACCTCACTCAAGGATGGGGAAGAAATGGCTGCAAATACATTAGTCGTTAGATATTTGATTACTGACATAGCTCACACAAGAGAGTGAAAAATCAACACCCAGGTAGGGAACTCAGGCAAGAATGTTCCCAACACCAACACGATGCAAAGCTGCCATCCGTATCTAAGAATCAGTCAGAAAACTCGGTTCTGGGAACCCCAGCAAGGTTTTGCATAAATTCAAGGCCCTGGAGATTAATATGTGAAACCACCTGTGGTCTTTCAGGCTAGGCACAGGTCTAGGCTTTCTATCACAAGAGATGGGGTTTCAGCACGCTAAACTTCTAGGAGAAATTCTGCATCATCCAGTGAAACCTTAACATCGTCTGCTGCAATTGTGCAGCTTGACCTACAGCAGCTCACAACCCAAGCAACACCTACTATTTTATCAATGCAATACGGAAGAGGTTTTCTATACTTTTCAGTAGGACAAAGCTGTAACGAAAGAAAGTACTAGTAAATCCTTACAACCATTCATTTAAAAATCTGGATATATCAACTTTAGCCACAGCTATTTCCTTGTCTATCTACAAGGAGAAAGTGGTTTCTCAGACACCCATGTGCGGCAGAAAGCACACACTACTTCATGATCCCCACACACTGCTCTGACTGACATTTAGAGGCAAACAAACTGAAAACACATTTCCAGAAAAGCCATCACAAAACTGCGGGTCACTACTGCCTCAGCACAAATGCTCCTCGGACCTACTTTACTAACAGCAGTATCCGGACCAGCCGCTACCCTGGAAACTCAGGCTCCGCCTGCTGAGTCAAAGCAGGTTGGTTAAGGTTATACTGGAACCCTCATGTCGTGTATTGGTAAAATGTGGTGCTTTTTCATTCTGTTTTTTTCTTTGCTGCTTGAACTCTTCTCCCCATTCACACTTGTATCTGGTCTGCGTTAAGAGCCAGTTCAGGCTGTGAGGAAAGTACATGGCTGTCTCGTGAGGCAAGATGCACAGCAACGGGTCCTGTGAGCTGCAGAGCTCGCTCGGAAGAAGTGAATGCACCTAAGAGCAGTGAGAGCAGTGCAAAACAGTTCTTTTCATTTTCATCTGCCACAGGAGAAAGACCCATCATGTTTAGGTCTCATTTCCTTAGGCATCTGTCTGTGCATCGTAACACTGTCTTCACGCAAGTAAACAGCCGTGAATCATTTCTGCTTCTCAAATCACACGTGCAAGCTGTAACCCAAGCCACATTCCACTTGAGCGTTGGGTGCTTTCTATTTGCCAAGATGTTTTTCCTACCGTTCTGTTGTTTCAGGTGATGCTTTACTGTACTGACAAAAAGGGCAAGATAGCCTTTCCCCCTACATCTTTCTCCTAAAATATTAACAATTTGCAGTGTTTGTTCTAAGCTATAAAAAGCCAATCTCTCCCCTTACGAGATTTTATCTTTCTTAATAAATTGAAGTTTGAATTGAAAAAAAAGAAAGAAATTAAAAGTGAAAGAAGTAATATTTACAGTATTTAAATATAAGCCAGATGGGGAAGTGTACATCTCCAAATTAAACATTTACTGAGTTGGCAGCAATGGAATTTTCTTCTCACTCACCCAGACCTTAGGCACTCTAATTTTTACTTACACATCTACTGTCTTTGCTGTCTGCCTTGTACACTGAGGTGGCAATTCTGAACTGTCCCTGTGCTGACAGGCCTAAACTGACACTAGCCCTCACTGGCTTCACCGTGAAGGGGACACCCTAATTTCACTCCCTTGGCAAGTGATCGTCTCCAAGTCTCCACACCAGCCGGCCGGGCATTACTGGGTAGCACTCAACAAACACACAGCGTGGTTGGAATCAAGGAACCAGATGGTTTTGTAAACATTAAATGTGATGATAAATGACAAAAAGAAAAAAACATATTTACTTTTTGTGAGGGATAAAATTAATTTTTGTCCTCATCAAATCCTTTACAAATAGCATTCTTTTTTTTTTCTCCTAAGAAATCTAAAGGAATTTACTGCATGGACCTGCCAAGCCCCTGAGTGTGAGTCACTACTGCTTCATTGCTCCTAACTGGGACTAAGCGAGAGTGTGGTCCTGGTCCTCCCACCTGCTCCCGAAGGAAGGTGGAGTTGTTCAAGTCTTCTGCCTGGCACAGCATCATTGTGCACGCCGGCTGGCACAAGCAGCGTGTGGAAATGCTTCCCTGTCCCTTCCTGCCAGCTCTCGCCTGGGTGCCTGGAGCGGGAGCAGCACTCCTGGGCAAATCGTGGACAAATCGACGAGGTCAGGGGGCACAGCAAGGCAGGGAGCAGTTGCCTCATGCCCATGCTCAGGAGCGTTTTGCTGGCCACGATTTGGCCTACAGGTCTTTGCAGATGAGCAGATGGTATCTTAGTGTAAACCTSAACAAAAAATGGGAGGGAATTCCAAGGCCAGGTAGCAAACACCTGCCAACTCCTACGCCCACTTTCAGCCAGAAGAGACCACAGTCAAGCTACGAGAAGCAGAGAGCATCACAATCTGAGGTGGTGGTTCTTGCCAATAGCAAAACCCAACATGCCACGTCTGAAAGTCCCAGTGTGTCATGACGAGCTTCTATCGCAGACGAGGTTTATCACCACAATGCCCTGAACGCAGGACCTCCCATGCTTGGCCTGGTGAATGCCGGGGCCAAAACCAAACGAGTTTCACGGCTGGTGAAATAAGGAATGATTTCTCGAGTCTTCCCCTGATCTAATGCTCTGCAGTAAACAGCTACTTAATGGATCTCATTTTAGTAAAGACAGTGCACTCTAGAAAAAAAAAGAAATTAAAACCTCGCTATCCCAAATTAAGCATGAAGATAAACCATCACAGTATGTACTATCAAAAGGATGGTATGTACTGCACTGACTTAGAAAAATAGCAAAAAATCAGAGCAGGAGTTCTCGTAGAACTGATGTAGTGCATCCTACTGAAACACATGTCTAATCCTTATTCACAAATGGCATTGAAATAGGCGAAGTAGAGCTTATCAGAGTCAGCCCAAAATGAAGCTTTTGCTGTCCTCTCTAATTCAGCAGAATTTTTTGGTATGGTTCCATTGAGTGAACATTCTCCATTTTCTTTGAACAAATTGTATTACACTTGTTTCTCATCAGATTACATAAATTAGCTGAGAGGGAATGGATTCAATTACCATCCAGATTCCAGACCTCTTAAGAACTAACTTACTGCCTAACACATTCCTTTCATTTAATAAACTGGAACCAAATGAGGATTATATCATATAAATAATACTCCCTTGATAGGCCAGTGCAATAAAGTGGCAAAAGTACTCTGAGGAACCACGTAGATCAAATACAGTAACCTCTGAAATTACCCACTGGATTTAAAGTATGAACATCACATAAACTTAATGGTTAAGTATTTCTGTACCAAATTGTGAACAAGAACTGGATTCAGAGGGCACTTAAGCCTGAGTTTAGCATCTCCTGACAACTGCTGACCGCTTATGAAAAAATGCACTGCAGCGAAGGATCAATTTCCATAGTTGAAAATATTTTTGACAGCTTTGTCTGAGATACTAGCCCTCTCAAAATCAAAAATTTGCACTTCAGTCTCTCAAATGGCTAAAAGTAAATACAACCAAGGGCTTTGTAAAGCTTTGGGTGAGGCCATTTCCTAAAGAGGCTAATTCTTTCAAAAAGAAGGCAGTATTTTGGAACAATCTAAACCGATATGACGGATTTCAGAAACAGCCATTCTTGACCAAAACCCACAGCTGCTCTTTAAGCTTCAGGTACAGGCTATGCCCCTACAATACGAAGACTTTTTTTTTTAACTTGCCTAAAACCAGAAGTATCCAAAAAGAAGAATGTGATGAAAAGACTTAGATTTCAAGTTAGCCAAGAGATTAAAAGATGAAGTCATGGAATTCTAAATACAGTCAAAATATTGCCACTTGCATGCAGCATTTTTGCTGCATTTTGAAGAAGACAGGGAGAAAACAAAGGGACAGAAGAACAGACTGTCAAAATGAAATATCATCATAAAATGTACAATGAATTGCATGAAAATTCAAACAGATAACTGAAGAATGGCTAAGGACAGCTTTGAGTACAGCTGATGAAATCACAGTTTACCTACTGGTGAAGTTTTATTTAATCCAACTTACAAAGAGAAGCAGTAATGCTGGTTGAAATACAGACTCAAACGAAGAAATAGAAAATTTTAAACTATGCAGTGAAAAGAGTTTCAGGGGACCCAGTAAGTTCTCTGCCAAGGGGAATCTTTAAATCATGACTGGATGCTGTTCTCCAAGCCTGACTCATGTGCATCCATGTGCTAGATTCAAGGTTTACTGATTTTTATGGTGTGTGTTATGCGAGAGTCCAGCTTAGATGACTGTTGTCATGTTGTCATTCTTCCTCTTGCACTTAAAATCTAAAAAATCAGAGAGTAAGAAGAAACTAGCAGTGCTGCACTATACTGAATGAATAGTGGAGGAAAAAATCAACCACATAATAAAATGAAAAGCAATTTACCTTAAAAAAAGGCTAAAAAGCATTACTAAAAATGTGTGGAAATGGCAGAAACTGTCTGAGATTTTTACCATTTTGCTTTAGATATTAAATGTGCATTTAGACCCAGTCTGCTGACATGATCTGGAAAACAAGCCACATTTCATATTTAAATTTTTGAGATATCCACCTTGGGATACACTGTTATTCATTACTGTTTGTTTATTACTATGGACAATCATTTATTTTAAACTCTGGGCATAAAATTGATCTTTTTTTTTTATATACTGGATACAAACCATGTTGTTTTTATGATTGAAAATATCCTGTGACATAAAGCTAAAGTTCAACAGATCAGATTAGTTTTGTATATAAAGGTTCTTGGGGTCAAGTCACAATGGGCATCTACCTTTTCTTCTGCCCATTTCATCTTTTCTTGCTGTGCTACATGACCATCAGCGTAACCACATAGATACCTGGCCTTGTCTACCAACTTYACCTCTGTGATATTTCGCATTGCATATGACATCGATGACTTAAAAGGCTTAGGAGGCACTAATAAACTCCAAATACATTGCAAAGCAACCACAATATTATGCTCATTAATGTTTTTAGTTCAATCATAAAACAAGCCTAACCGTTCATCCTTATGATTTAAAGGTGTCAAGTGTAAAATTGGGAATTTTGCTTCCCATCACTGTGGTGCTCCAAGACTCCAGTGTGCTGCTTTGCCTCATTACTGACATCTGCTGTCCCATGAACAAAAGCACAAAATTTCAAGAGCAAGCTTAGCCTCTCCTACACTCTATCCTGCTTTTTCTCTCCAGTAACCCATACCAAAATTTGACTGACCCAGGGATTTGCATTGCTTCCAAAGGGATTATTTACAATACAGAAGACGATTYTCACTGAAGATGAAGAAAATGCATCAACTCCTTTATTCTTCACACCTTTTTTCCAGAAGATAGTAAATTGTGTGTGACCCTGTAGCTAGTTTTTCCACACTTCTTAACTTAGATCAGGTAGGAGCAAGTCACTTTCCTAATAATCCACAAACCCTTCCCAGTGAAATTTTTACCATTTCCTCCCCTGTCACCACGAGTACCTGGCCTGTGGCAGTGCTAAACACTGTCCCAGGCCCAGGATTCTGGAAGCTTTGTTGGGTCTCGTCTCTCCAACTTGACTTTCCCAAGCAAAAGTGCCTAAACATCCCTCATGCCTCAGTCTTCTGGCACACAGGCACAAGATACATTGTCAGGATCACAGTGTTCTTCAGTGAAAAGCACACTGATGGCCTTTGTCATTTACTACCAGTAAAACACCATTGTATTTGGCACTAGAAGACTTCTGACCTTTGCATACTTCGAAGCAAGGTCTACTGCTGGGAATGACTAAATTAAACTGATAGGATCCTTGCTGAGACCCATTCTTTGTAATTGATCCATGGTAATTACCCTCCAGTGAAAAATCGTTTCACAAATCATCTTTCTAGTCAAAAACATTTTAAGCTCCTGCTGTTTGTATATACATATTGCCTAAATGCAAATAAATTTAAAAAAGGTGTAGGTAAATACCTCAGATCAGTGCTCCGTGGGAGAAGTCTTTTCTTTCCACTGAAGTAGACTTCAAAGTCATCTGTTGTCAGTCTGTGCGCGTAGTCAATGTATGCAGACACCTCCTGGCGACGAGAATTCCGGTCACGAATGAAGATTATGGACTGGAAAATACAGAAGGGAGAGACAAGTGAGGGATGGAAACATGCGTGTATGCATAAATTTCTCTATTAAAACATATTTAGAGATTACATCAGCATTTCCAACTCCACCTCGGGTAGGGTTTTATTTGAAATTGAGACATTTAAATTACAACATACATGTTTTAATACATGCTAGGCAAGATTCAATTGCCTAAACACAATGCCACCTGAGAGAGGCCTCTTGGAAGGCCCTTGTGTATTCCTCATGTCCCTAGCCACTCCTTCGGGAGAGTATGGATTCTCTATGGGTCATATCGGCTGGCCCTATGCAGATAACACTAACCTATTCAAATGCAATTAGACAAGTATTAATGAAGTCAACTGAGCCCAGGGCATTTTTGTTTGACCAGTCTCCAATACTACCGTCCACAACTAGCCGTGGACCAAAGCAGATATTGTGAGAATGTTTTTCACTTGGTGGTTCATATCTACACCAAAAGCAAACCTTATTCAGTCAATATTCACAACAGATTTTTAGTTTATTTTCAGATAGATGCGTGGCTGGAAATTGGCCAGACACCTCTCTCTCTTCCCTCTCTCCCAAGACAATCCCGGTGCTATTTTAATTCTTGATTGTAATGAGTAGTAGGAAAAAGTCTGATGATTTCAAGACAAGCAAACAAAMCCAACAAAACACGTACATGGAAATACAGCTGACTTAAGCAGGATGGGTGTAAGTAGCAGAAMGCCAAGAACAACAGAATTAACAGTCAAATTCCTCTTCAGGGCTCTACCCAGGTTAGTTTTTGAACTGCACATTATCAGTGCTGAATTCAAAGTGGCAATAAGGCATGTGAAGAACAGCTACACATTAGGAAGCAATTCTGGCTGAGGGAGATCACTGTGTCACACTGGAAAGGACAGAATAAATGGGCTCTAATGTTGCTGCTGAGATGCAAATCCTGGAGAAAATCAATGATGAGATTGATTTTTTACACTGCCTCTTGGTGGGACCTGTGTTGCTCACTTGCTTTCTACTCTTTCTGTGTTTCTTTACCTTTGCCATGCCTTACTATCCAAACGAAAGAATAGGTTGGCAGAAGGCAATTCTTCTTGACGTGCTTCTCCAATGCAAAAAAGCACAGAACTGTTAGGATGAAGGTGGAYTTAGAAGGGTTCTTGCACCCTGGGGCCCACACGCAGAAAGCTAAATGCTCCACGTGGAGCATTATTAGCCAGGTGAGATAGGAAAGTATATATATTTTTTATCTGCGTGCCTGCTTGGTTTTCCTCAGCTGAAATCAGGTGCTATTTCTTTTCTTAAATATGGGAAAAATTAAAACAATACAAGATGGAACTCTTTCAAAAGATATTTTTTACTTTGACAGCAGCAGATTTCTAGAGTGTAATGGTTTATCTGGCAAGCTGTTGTTGTACTCAGACACGTTTCCTCTTCCAATTTTGCGTTTAATTCCATCAAAACATGTGTTACTCATTTTGCAATTCTGTACCCTCAGCATTGCTGCTACAAAGAGCCAGAAGACTTTTGCAATACACCCCACCATCTCAAAGTGCTGGTCCTCCCTATGTCCAAGAACACCTTCTTTCAAATGATTTAGGAGTCTGGGTGGTCAGGTARGGGCAGCTACAACACAACGGAGAAAAATGAATCTCACTGGCGTACAGCAGGAATGCTGTACATCAGCGGCACGCTTAGATACCAGTTGAGGCATATATTATACACCTGAATGAGGCATTCATCATTCCTCAGAGTAATTAGTTTTAAACTAATACCTTGATTTGCTTAGTATAAGCCAATCATTTTTAAAAAATCTGGCAAATCTTACGTTATTATTTGCAATATTAAATGCCCRGGTATCTTTCAAGTCTCTTCCGCTTACAAAATTAATCTCCAAAAGTAGCRCTCACATATAATCAGCCATAAATCAACACTAAATTAAAGGCAGGCAGAGCATATATTATCAAAATTGCTTTATGAACTCCAAGAAACCAACCAAACTATCTAAATAAAAATGTTCTGTGTTAAAGGTACACTTTGGAGGACTCCTCAAAACTAAAGCCCTTTGATCCTCCTCACCTGTCAACATAGTTTCTTTTCATTCTTCACCCAATGATTCACTTCTAAACACCTATAAGAGTTCATTCATTAACCCATAAATCCGCTCAAATTTTCTGAAGATGCTCTGAACTTCTTAATTTTGTCAATTCTTTCTGCCTCAGAGAAGAC
Organism: Eudromia elegans; assembly: GCA_003342815.1. Taxonomy (NCBI): domain Eukaryota; kingdom Metazoa; phylum Chordata; class Aves; order Tinamiformes; family Tinamidae; genus Eudromia; species Eudromia elegans. The sequence continues at coordinate 5,388,226 of PTEX01000036.1, read as the reverse complement.
TTGGATAAATTCTTCTCTTAAAAAAAGAAATAAAAACAACATCAAACCCCCAGATAGGAAATTTCTTTCCCAAAGGGCTCTTCATTACCACTTCTCTAACTGAGCAGACTGTTAAGCAAAGAGTTTATGCTTTACATCTGTAAGTTCTGAAGGACCTCTTACATGGTGAAAGGTGGAAAATTTTAAATTTAAAATGGTGTTTAAAAGGCACACTAACCTATGGTTTYGGGGCTTAAAAACTGAACTTATTTACAACTCAGGTAAATTGATTCATTTCCATTCATTCCCAACTGCAACTGGGAGGAAATCAGCAACATCAAGTTCATCTTAGCAGCTGGCTGATGAGAAAGGAGAGGCAGATACAAGTGACCTTTTGAGCTAGCTGCTTTTGAGAGAGCCACAGCTAACTCATCTCTTTCACAGATGAAATCCACATTTGCCAGTCAAAAATGCCTATGCAGACACACTGCTTAGCTACATGCCATAGGGACAAAAAGTCGATTCAGAAAGCCTTGGCTGTATTAAAGGACCGTGACTCACCCCAAAGAACAAGAAATACACATTTCCTTCTTCTGAAAATTAGGTCTTTCTCAAAACTGCATCCACTGCACTTGGAGTGAGGTCAGATGTTCTGCACGCTCCAATATTGAYGTTGGAGGTGGCTGCCGGAGAGCACAGGTGGGACGAAGGATCCAGGAATGCTCTGCAGGGGTTTTATCAGGGAAGGGGGACTCGACTCGCATCCTGCCTTTCCAGCTTCTAGAAACTTCCAAGAAGAAAAAGCTCTCACTCCTCACAGGGAGGGAGGACCAAGGGAGGTTTAAACCCCCATAGAAGGAGGAGGATGAATTTATAGCRAGCATCTTGGTGGAGAGGCTGAGAAGGGCAATAGAGCTTAACATCTGAAAAGCACAGTTTAGGACAGAAGACAATCCCATACGTTTCTGTTTATCCTTCTCATTTCCATCTTCAGTAATGTGTTTTTACAGCAGATAAGTACTGGGAAATGCCAAGGCTTTGATTATTACAAAACTATTTGCATCTGTTGCTTCCTATAGACAGGAGCAGAAAAATCTACGAGGAGCTGCCAATGTGCTATATAAGACATAGGACGTGTGTATACGCCCCATACACACTTCTTCAGGAGTGTGTATACGTGGAAAGACTAATGCAACCCCTTGTGTTTAAAGAAAAAAAAAGAAAAAAGAAACCACTGTGAATAATCAATTCATGCCGAATCCCAGCACGTACTGGTGTTTTCAGCTACATGGTATACTTTTCCAGTTCTGCTGCCATCCATGTTTGCCTTTCAATGTGCCCTTCTACCGGGAGATTCCAGTAAGTGCATTTCTTCCATCCAGAGAACATGAAAATTAATTCAAAACTTGCATTAATTTCCACAGACTCGAAATCAGCTGACAGTCAGAAACACGGAAAGTAGGAAAGTTAGATAGGGATAAACATGGAAAGAAAATCAGCTTCTGAGTGCTTCCAACACAGGTAGGCACTTGCTGTGCTGAGCATAGCACGCTGTTTCCTTTTCAGTTCAGTGCCTGTATTGACTTCAAGTTCTAGATGTTCAGCTACCTTGGATCATCTTTAGGGGATTTTTCTGTACTSAACCTAAACAAGAAATCTTTGGGGAAATCTTTGGTTTTTGTACACCCTGGTACACTCTGCTTCCTACAAATCCATACACTGACAACTATTGTATATATTGGGCTGGCCTTCTTGCTGGTGGCAACCACCCTGTTAATCAGCTGGCCCCACTGCAGCCCCCTGCATACATGTCTAATTTGAACATTACCCCAGGGGCTGTTTCATCCAGCGCATCCAAACCGGCGAAACAGAAGTGTGGGATCTTTATGCCATGATCCAGATTCATGAAAGAAAAGCAGGCATTTGAAAAGCTGTTCAGGCAGGATAAATACAAAAATACAAACACAGCTTTCCTTTGGCCATCATTTCAGTAAACACTGCGGACTTGATTCTCACATGTATTAATGCCATTATATACTGCTCAGGGAGTATAAAAGGATTTTAAAAGAGGCACAAATTACACATACCTCCTGCTTACAGTCTGCTTGTACTTCACTAGCCTTAGGGTGAGCAAGAGTCAGACTAGACTGATTTTTGTACTGGGTTTCCTGGAGGCACCCAACTGCATGCTCATCCAACCGTGCTTCAAAAGCTACTAAAATCATCCAGTTAAAATACTGGCTCATACAGCCACAAAGGTTTTGCACCCTAAACTTAATGGAATCAAAATAAGTCTGTGCAGAATTTCCACACAGAGTCTGGGCACTGTCCAAGCCGGGTCTGCTCCCACCGGGGAGCTTTCAAGTTGTAAGGACAAACCTTCAAAGCCCCAGACATTCCCATGTGCATTATTTCATGCATCTAAACATGTTTCCTCAAACTAGGTTTGCTTCCCAGCAAGCCCTCAGCACAGACATCAAAATGCTCACCCTTGCCCAGGACTTTGGGTATGTTTTAACAGGCGCTAGGAGACAGTCTTAAAGCTAATCAAAGGCAGAAGACCCGCTCCCACAGACACCTATGAGCATTGACCCAGCTTGCAGAGAGTGAAATGGGTTTAAGAAGCTCATCAGAACCACAGTGCAGTGGTGGAATATAGCAGAGAGACCATGAACGGCATCAGCATTAAAGTTGGAAAAATGAATGTATTTTTCCCTCTGTTGTTAATACTACACGTAAGAACAGCCAATGAGCCCGCAGGCCCTGGGCCTTTCTTCTGTGTTGCGAAGTTTATACAGAGGGTTATTGTTGCTTATAGCATCAGTTAATATCTGTGGGCGGGGAAAAAGCAGCAGGTATTTAGGAGGGGCTAGRTCTCAAGGAGCGGAGCAGTTACCTAACGCAAGCTCTTAGCTCTTCCCAAGCCCTTGCCTTCCCTATATCCTTACGCGAGCATTGCTACTTGGAAAGCAAAATCTTTTAGTACAGGTTCCTCCTTAAGCATTTATTCATCACCACCTGCGAGCAGATCCAAATATTAATTTCAATAGCATTTTAACAGCATCCAAGGACTTTGCCGGGCTGAGATCTATAAGAAAGCAAATAAACCTGAGCATGCCACGACTGGGCTTACTCAGAAGCACGCGCTATGGTGACATGCACAAATTAAGCGTGGCTGAGGAGAGAGAATACGTGGGAAAATAAAGGGGCCAGCTCTACTGCCTGGTGAAACAGCCTTGCAACACAAGCACTTTAAAAGCACTCCAGATTGAGGGGAGATGGTGGGAAAGAAAAGGCGAACAATATTTAGGAGACAGTTAGTAACTCCCCGAGGAAGCTCTTTTCATAGGTGGGGACCCAAGGGTCCAAGCACAAGTAGGCTGAAGGAGACAGGTTTAAAATACATTATGAGTTAAAATACATTTTTAATGAGCAGCCATTTATTTTTCTTGCATAGTGCTTGGCCTTATTTGCCACCTGCAGATCACATTACATCTAATAGAAATACCAGCGGGCAACAGTAGTCAGAGCATGGCCCTTACCCCTGGATTTTTAAAACAGATGCTATTACCATTTCTGCTTTGCAAGTAAGAATAAATTGCTGACCTGTTCTTTTGGCTAGAGGAGAGTGAAAATAGCATTTAAAATAGTCTTACAGTTAGGGATTTTACCTTTTGCGCAATTTGATTTGGGGGAAGAGAAAGGGGAAACTGGAGAAGAAATAAGTTTTCCTTTCAGCAGAGATACAGARGCATCACCCAAATGAACCGAGAGCGGGCCAGGCACACATTCTCACATTTTGGTCTGTGACTACCATCCTTTCCCTTATCCCAACTCTGAGCTGTTTCTATGACTTGCAGTACATTGGAAATTACCTCAGCTTCCATTTCCTATGCTCAGAAATGCCAATGGGCTTTCTGCAAAGCCTGCATCTTTTACCTACTGCTCTACGAAGGAAGGGAAAACACGGCCTCGCAGAGGATCCCTGCGGCCTTTAGCCGCCTTGCTTCTCATCTATCCAAAACAAGCAGGATGTGGTCTGAAGGCAAGTRCAAACCGAGAAAGAAAAAGAAAAAACAAACACAAATGCACAAATATATTTAAGTGTATAATATACATAAGYGTGTATACACATATGTATATGTGTATGTATATATATAAAAAATACAGGTTTGCGCTTTTTTTCTGCACTAAGCTATCTTCAGGCTCTGACCTACAGCATATGTGAACAGTGTCGGTGGTTTGCAGCCTCAAGGAGTAGCACAGGCCAGTGCCACGCCGTGACACGCCGGCAGCAGCCAGCAAACGACGGCCTCCGCAGGGACACCGCGCGGCTGTGCCCTCACCTTTGGTCAAGCGCCGAAACTCTGCTGCGGTTYGCTGAGATCCAGATCAAACCCGTGTCGCAGGAATAGCCCTGGGGACAGCCCCCCCAGATGCTAAGGCCGTTACCTGACACCGGGGCTATGGCTCGTAGATCTGGTACGTGCACTCTGTGTGCCCAGGCACAAGGGCATCAATTGCAGTACTRGAGGAAAGTGTTTTTCAAGGCCAAGAGGCACCCACAACCTCCCCAAACTTTTTGGAACCTGAGCAGCAGTGTTTGTGGGAAAGAATGGCTGGCCAAGAGGCAGATGTTCCAGCTTTCAACTCTTCAGAAAAAGAAGKAAGAAAAAAAGTCTGGTTACCCTTCAGAAGAACAACTGTTTGCCGTGTCTGRGAAACATGTGCTTCGCAGTCCCTCTCTGCTGAGCGTTCAAGAGCCGCTCCGACTGAAAGGAGCTCTGTGGACTGTGAATTTGCTTATCTGTGTAAACAGGGTGTTGCCTCAGTTTGAAAACAATATTCTGGCTGAGAACAGACTGCTCTGAGAGCGAGTTTCAATTAATTCTGTTAGCATTAAAATAAAGGAGCTTATTAAAACCAGAAATGCACGCAGAGCTTAAAATTTGCGAAGGCAGACATGGAAAGTCATCCTGAGCACTGAGAGCGGATCTGTGCCTTCTGGAGTGCCTGACGAACACAGCAAACTCTTCTGCAACAGCAGCATTGGCAGCCTGAGTCAACAGAGAAGAGTTACTCCAGGTAGCTCTCTGAGCAGGCAGGATTGAATTAAGGGTATCATAKCAAATGAAGTATCTCATATCAAGTAGAATGAAGTATATCATCCTATGAACGAACTATAAAGGCTGCTGGCTTTGTGYAGAAATTGCAGCCAAGGATGGCAGAAAGGAAAAGGTCTCAAGTCCAGAATCACTGTAGGGAAAGCTCACTGACTCCTCTCTTCCACCTTTTCGTTAGGGCTAATGGGAAAGCGTGTCGGTATTCCTGTGCCTAAACAAAACCCAGACCAAACCGCTTTGGATGGGACAGCAGAAGAGACTGCAAAGCAGCTGCCGAGAGGCTCAGTTCAGGGGCTGGAAAAGTAACCAGCGTTTTGCCACTCACTCCTGGTACTACGGGAAGTGAACGTGCAGGAAGAAATGTGAAAGTTCAAGTCGCTTCCTTTAATTAACTCACCAAAATATATATTTCTGTTTCTCTTGCTAAAACATATAAGAGCTGCATAATTACTATACAGACAAACTATGAGATAAATTAGCAAAAGATTTCAGCCTGGAAAGTATGTGAAAAGAAATGCAGTGCTTTTTCCAAGAATCTCAACTTTCAAAAGTCCATAAATATTGCTTAAGGGTTTGGGGGTTTTTTCTTCCTTTTTTTTTCAGCTCACTCTCCTGTACCTGTGCCATCAGAAGGGCATCAAAGTATTTTCCCTGGCAAACATATAATTTGTGAATAAATAAGGAGTGGGGCAAGAGAAGCTGGAATAATAAGGGGATGCCTTAAAGTCGGTGAAAGGGACGCCGTAAAGTCTGCCCGAACAGGGCAAGGGCTGGATCTCCACGGGTGAGACTACCTCAGAGACAACGGCCGAGCTGCACAAAGGGGCCTTTTATCCGTGGGTCCATCTTCTCTCTCTTCCCTGGTCGGAAAAATACAAAAAAGAAGGAAAGGGAAAAAAACGACGTATTTTCTAGTAAAGGGCCAATACTTTCGCGCGGAGCGTGTGAAGAGCGAGCCAGGCGAGGCGGCCGCAGGGAGCCCCGCYGGAGCGGCGGCCGCGGGGATGCACAATCCCCCACTGTTGGGCTTCCTGCAGGTGCCGGGAGGGGGGTCAGCGGCCGCCTTGTTTGGTGTGGGCCAGCCGGGGCGCGCGACGCAGGCCAGGCCATCAGCAACACCGCTGTGCAAACGGGTCAGGGAAATGAAAATAAAGCCCGTCCAGCAGGAACCTATAGGGTTTTGCTGGCGAGGCCTGGCCTCATTCCTCTTGAGGTGCTACTTCAAAATTGCTACTTGTTTGCCTTGGAAGGGACTTCAGAGCGGGGTCCGCGTGAGACCGGCGCGGCGGCGAGAGCAGCTGGAGGCAGGTGCGCTGCCTGCGCAGCTCGGCCCCTGCCACCCGAGCGCTTCCTCTGCCCGGTTCTGAGCGCTTCGCTTTCTCTAAGTCTGTTTATACAATTTGTTTTCCAGTGGGGAGAAAAAAAAGACTGCAAAAATAGTAAAAGCCTCATTTGCATGACTCTGAACTTTCGGGTTGTGTGCCTATTGTGTTGTTTCTTCGAAAGGAAAAAAAAGAGAAATACCCTCCTTACAATCGTATAAAAAAATATAAGCCCTTTCAAATTTTAAATCTTTTCCTATTTACTCAGATCATATGCTGACCTAAGAGAAAAACATGAAGCACTGCTGCCCGTTCAATGGCRATGCTGCTCGGGGGACCAGAGGTTCTTCTCAAGGACACTACGAAACGGCCTCGCAAACAGCTTCGCCGAGGGTCGGGGCAGGTCACAGGGGCGAGCTGTCAAAAAGCACCCGGGGACTTGACCGAGGCAAACAGAGGGCTGTGCTCACGCTGCTGTGTGACCTGCGGCACCAGCAGCTTGGCCGCCTGGCGGGGCCAGCAAGCGAGGGAGGACGCGGCCGAGCAGCACTGAGCATCTGTCCCTCCACRCCAAAACGCCTCCCCTGGAGACAGCCTCAGTCGCACAGGATGGAGAGTCCATGTTTGCCAGCAAATCCACAAAACTCAGCAATATTTTGTTCTCCACAGATATAAACCTGTGCTCTCCACGGGACACCCCACTGCCTTGGCAAACACTKTGTTTTGACAACCTATAGCTCCAGTCATCAAGGCAAATGCTGGGCCTGATCTTACAAGGGACTCTTCTGCACTTTGGCAACAAAAACCCCTGAGTGATTTATGATAAGAGCCTGCCTTGTGTGTCCTCCCATGAGGAGCTGCCCACCGTAACACCGTTGTTTTCATGGGCCCAGTTAGTGTGCACCTTGGAGCAATGACTACTTGCCTACCAGTCAACAGCCCTTGCCTTCAGTGGGTGAACACTGAAATGA
>PTEX01000036.1:5241055-5373084 GCA_003342815.1 Eudromia elegans | reverse complement strand
AGAGAGAAAGAGAGAAAGAGAGAAAGAGAGAAAGAGAGAAAGAGAGAGAGAGAGAAAGAGAGGAAGAGAGGAAGAGAGGAAGAGAGGAAGAGAGGAAGAGAGGAAGAGAGGAAGAGAGGAAGCCTCCTCTCCACCAGCTTTTCCTTTCTAAATTACTTTTTTAGACTCCAGACATCAATGAAAGCAGGATCTGACAAGGGCATATTCAGCTTGAACTCTATGTTAAATATTCCCTATGACAATTTTAAGGACAGAACAAATGCCAATTTTTTTCTTTCAAACAAAGCAAACATGCACAGGAGACAAAGAAAATGTAAAAGAAAGCCTCACTATTTGCTCATCAACCTAATGCTTTCTTATCTACTGGTCAGCTACTTTTAGGCAAAAGTRAGAATATATCTTGAATTCATTTTTAGTCAGAATCACAATTCAGAAAACTTATCAGGCCCATCCAGAGTATAAATTCCACGTTCTTGTTGTAATAAATGTTATTTTTTTTTTACATAAGTAGCATAATAGCTACAGTACAGTACTATACATAATTGTGCTATTACCCTCAAATTCATTAAAGTATAAACAGTGACAGACCGAGTACTATTTTCCCCCTCATCATTTTACTTTGAAGTTGAGTCAAGTGTGGCTCCTGATCAAGAACATACTTGTACACCTGAGCATACGTATGCACAGGCCCACAGGAAATGTTAAACACAGTTCAAATACAAGCATGGGGATTTCCTCTTAGCTAACCCTGTTAACCATGCTTGCATTTTTTAAGATTGAACTTTCCAGAGGAAGAAAAACGATTAGGTTGTCACTAAGCATCAAGTCTGCTGTTCATGCAGCAAAATTTAAAGCAATTTTTTTACTAAAAAAAAAAAATAAGTTTAAGCTACAGCTGAAAAGCATCTTAAAACAAACCAGAAAAAGAAACAGCGTAAGCAAAGAGAACTATAGAAATGTCAGTGTGCCAGTTTACTTTCTGGGCACTGCTCAGTTAAGAAAATAAACTGTAAAATGCCTTGAAAAGAAAGAGAGAAAGAAAAAAAAAAAAAGGAACTATCACATAAAGCAGGAGTGACATTGCCTCTTAGGTAGGTCAGCTACAGTAAGCAGAGACCATAGATGGATAGAAAACGCCTGCATAATAGTTACTGCAGAAAGATGCAGTATGGACAAATGCCACRTCCCAGATGGATATACAGTAGGTGCCTAAGTGGGATGTGGGATTATTCATTGACTGATCCCCAGCTTTTCCAGTACCGGAATGGATGGATATCAAATGAAATTAGTGCAGTCCARTTTCAAAAGAAACAGGAGGCGGCAACTTTTCATGTAGCAGACACTAGTCCTACAGCACTCCTTTCCACAGTGTGAGACAACCCAAATCAATAGTCACCTCTGTTGTCACTCCTTGCACATTAGAGAATTCACRTTTATTCCTCATACACCAATCCCTTGGGCAGGCAGGCAGTAAGTCCCATCTGGCCCCTACAGCTCATTCAAAGTAAGTGTGACTAAAGGACATCTACAATAAAACTACGTGTTCTGAACAAGCAGTAGATTCCTCAATCACGACTAAGCAATGTGAGAATCCTGATTCACAGTGTTTCCTAAGTATATATATTTATAATAATGATGCTAACAGAAATAACAAACAAGAAAGCACCCGGGATACTTTTCAATGCATCTATTTAAATGCAAACGCAGGTTTATGGGACTCATACCAGGACATAATTAAAAAAAAAAAGAGTGTACTTCACAACAGAGCTAAAACAAAACAAATCTTATTTCCCCTCAAGCCTGATGCAATGTCAGTTGATGTAAATAAGCCCTAGTTAGATGAATATACACCTAAGTGCATTCAGAGTTAGTGCCAAATTCACACATGGTACAACTTGTTGGTGAATTTGCCTTCATGGGTCATCAAGAAAATATTTTCTCGTTCTTTGTAAGAATATTGCAGGTTATTCATCTCTCAACAAAAGTAATCTATTAAACGATGATAGCTACTACGTAGAACTAATTAATTCTAATTTTCCTTATCCTGACACATGTCATTTTTATTCACCTGGCACAAAAGGAAAGGCTGCAATACCTTAAGCTGAAAATCACATTCACCATTCATAGTTACATCATCAGTAACATCTTAAGTAACATCTCTTTAAACTGAAGTCGTCAGCTTCAGACAGGTGATTTCTGGCTACTTTGGACACACTTAAATTTTCCCTTTACCCACAGTTTAGGGAAGCTCTTTTCTTTCTAGCAGTCTTTCCAGACTGTTGGGCAAGGAAGTATTCCAAAACACCCCAACTATGCATAGCCATGTTCATTTGCTAGAAYTAACCTGCAATTTGGGTTTCTTTTTTTCTCTCTCCTTTTTTCCCYTTCCCTTTGTCCCTATTTCTCTCTCTTTCTGCKTGTTAAAAATACAGCTCTCCCGAGTGGACACAGCACACTTGGAACTCAAAGTCCCCTGCGATTCTGTAACAAGCCAAGCGCTTCCTCACTGCTAACAGCTATAAAAACTTAGTTCACTGTAAGTGTACATGGTTCCTTTAATAGTCCAAGACTCCACCTTATCTTTTGGCTAGTCTAAAACTGCACCAAGGATTATAACAAGATGTCTTGATAAGAATCTCGTGCTGCCTCTGCACATGCAATCCCTCACACACGCACGCCCAGGCGGCAAGAGGAGAGACTGTGTGACCAGCACTAAGGGAGAGGGCAGCYAGCTATCTGTTCTCCTGTTCACCCTAGAGGCAGCATGTACACTACGTGCCTCACATGGTACTCTGAGGARATCCAGTGATAGTGACCCCGGATGGCTTCTGCTTGCGGGGCACTTGGTGAGTCACGAGCTGCCGCAGCCCCAGACGTACACGCCGGGCTGCAGCCTGCCATTCCCAGAACGCCATTCCCGTTTGCTTTGGTTACCAAAAGCAAACGTGCAAGAGCCAGCAAGTCTGAGGCCTCCGTCACACACCGTGCCCTGCCCCAAAGATAAGCCGAGCAGACTGAGACATCCTCCTGGTATGCTTTGACTTCAGCAGGTTCAAGAAGGAGTGAATCCCATTTCCAGCACCACTGCGAGCCAGCTTCACTCAGGGACAGGCCCACATGGAAGCAACAAGGGGCGAGGGGACAGGGAGAACGTGGCAGCCATAGGGCGCACCTATGGGACCAGGTGGGCCAGTACTTCAGAGGTGCAGAGGGAGGACAACGGACACAGAACGCTTGGGCRCAGGGAGGCCTTTGCTAGGTTTTCCTGCACGCTCGCAGCATTTGCACAGACAGCCCTAASCGAGGAGGCAGAGCCAGCCCTTGCCACGGCGGTCAGCGCTCGAGCAGCTGTGCCTTTTGATCGCCTGGGTCAATTTCTGAGTTCTTGTCTGAAAACCCAGGCCAAGGGGTTCTCCGACCCTTTCTGTCCTTTCTACTTGGTGTGTTTGTATATTCACATCACTTGGATTGCCTACATACCTAGGACTTAATTCTTTACCCTTCTCTGGCATAAAGCTTGGGGATTTGGCATATACAAGYCAGTATTTAAGAGTGGGAAGGAAGGGGTTAGGGATGGACCTTGCTCTAGGAGTCCCAGCTACCTTCAGTTTAGTGAACATAAGAAAAACAGTGAACCTGTGATACCAAATCTTGGAAACTAAAAACATCTTGAAATGCCTTTCACCGGTCAAATGTTTTTGGAGAGTTTTTATATGTGCTAMATATTGATACAGTTTCATCCTTCACAGATTCAGTAAAGCTTCTGAAAATAGCTTAGATGCCAATTAAGATGAGAATAGTCTATTAACCATTGACAAGTCACGTGCTATAATGCTGACCTGACCAAACGAAGAAGTCCTTTTGCCTTTGCCAGCTATACAACTGCTATAGATTTTGCATTCACCCATTTGAAGCATTTCAAAACATTTTTTTGTGATGGTCTTGACAATCTTCCAGTAAAAAGCAGCTGTCAAAATGTATCGCACAATATCCTAGCAGACCTCCTCCATACTGCTGCTATAATTAGGTGAGTTCTTTCTTTCTCTCTTTTTTTGGGGGGTGGAGGGGAGCRGCTTTAAAGCAACTTAGAGCGAATATAATTTCCAGTTTGGCTAAAAGTTCAGAGCACATCAAGTCCATAATTATATTTTGATTTGAGAAGAATGCACTGTGTGAAAGAAAGCAAGCAGCAGAGTTGGTGGCGATTTATTTTACTTTTCACAGCTTCTGAAAGCCAAACCCTCAGAGTAACTACAGCTCACAAAATATGCAGGAATTTGGGAGCTCATTCTGAAGGGAGCTCAGCATCCACACATCCTTTTTAAGGCACCAATTTCTAGGTGCCTTTCTTTTCTGACAGCTATTCTCGTGACTCCAGTGAAATGGAGAAATAGATTCTCTGTATCAATAATTATGACAAATTAAAGGGGCTATTTCTGGTGCTCCCGCAATACAAAATAYCAGTATATAAAGCCAATAATTTATCTTTGTATACGTTTCCAAGTCAACGGAGCTATGCAAAGGAGCCAGAGCATAACCGGAGAGCCTGGCTACAGAAATGTCTGTTAGCACATTTCTGACAGCACTGTTTAATAAGTCAGTTTGGTCAAAACCCATGTCCAAAATTACCCTGATACAAGCAGACAGAAGCCGAGGGGCAGAACAGGGGTGGATCTGGCTGTTGTAGGACTTGGTAGCCCATTTTTATGCCTGACATTCACTGGTGTCCCATGAAGTTCTGCTTGCTATTGGAGTACACACCTGCACCCTGAGATACAAAAATGCTTTCACAATGCAATGTTTTTAGAAATGATTTAGGTACAACTTCCAAAAGAATCTTGGCCAGACTCAAGACAAGAATTACACTGCAACTCAAGAGGCAATCTGTGTCCCCTTTTTCCAGTTCCGCCCATTTTTCTCCTACATTCAGACCAGCGCTGTCTTATCTGATTTTAAGATCCTTTTTACTTTGTGTTCACAAATTGGATTTGTTGAAATACTTGAAAATTACCCATTTACTTCCCCTGGGTTTGATTTTATTTTTTGCAWCTTTAAATCTTTATGTATCCTTTTGCTGTCCTTTTTTTGAGCATTTTCATGCAAGCATCTCAAGGAGGAGGACACTTGTCCATACACTGCAGCTAACACTCTTGGGAGTCCAACCACTAACCTAGCCAAGCTTCTAAACCATGGACTAGTGATTTACATTTGGACAATGTCATTAAGCAGACATGTCCAAAAGTTCCCACCACACACCTCCAATGGACATGGTTTTTCCAATGTACATGGTTTTGGATAGAAAAACAATACAATGCTGCATAAAAGCCCAAGAAAACCCAGATGCCATGTAAGCAAGATTAGGAAGAGGGCACTGAAGAGTTTTAAGGAAATTTTTTGAGGAGTAAAAGCAGAGAGATATTTGAATATATAATTACAGCCCCTCTGGCAACAGCCGTGTTTTTGCACTGCTGTAGACTATGGGGAGATGTTATGTTGCGCAAACGGCCTTGAACTGAAAGGGTCAGCCTCAAGGGCAGCGCTCCTCCAGGGAGTAATTATTTCTATTTTCTCTGCTAACATGGAGATGAGTGGATGAACAACGCCCTCTCCCTCCCACTGATACACTTTCTGAAGGAGCAGCGATGTACATTGGCTCCATTCCTTCCTTCCTTCAGCAATGAGACGGTGCCGAAGGACCATCTTACMCCTCAAAGGGGTAAGAATCAGCCATTTAGCATCGGCAAGGGCATCATGAATAAGATGATGGTTGTAGACACYGGCTTTTTATCCAGAAGAGGATGGAGGAAACAAAAGGCAGAAGTGGTTCTTGCAATGGAGGAAAGGAATTTTGCAAGGCTGTCTTGCTARGATCTGTCCAGTCAAACTTACTTAGAGGCAACACCAAGAAGGTATGATGAGGTGAAGAACTGATAAAGTGTGCTGATGATACCAAATTACTGAGGTTAATAGAGACTGCAAAAACAAAAATCAAACATCTGAACATACGTCAAAGATAGCAATGTCTTCAGTAAAGGCAATTACGAGTCAACTATGATGACCTGGAACTATATATTAGGATAGCATAAAAGGGATGAAGTGTTTACCATCTGAGAAAGAACTAGGAACCAGCAAATGAAGCTAACAGGATGCAGGTTCAAAATTAGCAAAGAGAGTGGCTCCCTATGCAATATATAGGGAATCTAGAGAACTCACTGTCACCAGATGTGTAAGTGAAAAGTTTACATGTGATCCAGAGAAGACTGGAAAAAACATGGAAGTTAGAGCCACAGGAGATTACTAAACACCATCAGCCTCCCAGAAAACTCTGATTTACCACTCAGATAAAACTGGGACAAGCAGYAAGAATGAATTTAACTCCCTGAATGTAAGCAGCTAGTTATTCTAGCAAGGAAAGATCTTAGGCACAATAAGAAAGAAAAATGGGACCATGTACAACTTGAGAAAGCCACCATCTAGTGACCTGTACTGCTTCATTGTTTTCCTAGCTTATATATTRAAACAAGTTGTTTAAATCTCTSAGCAACAAATGTATCCAAAGCTAGGTATATAAACATGTAAAAACAGCCCACAGCCACACTTAACCTCAGGCTGATCCTACTTAATACATCAGCACTGCTTGCATACAGTACAACTCTCAGCTCCTGACAGTTCTGGAGATAYATTGTTATGTTGACAAATTGCCCTCTGTTAATCTTTCCTTCATATTTAAGCAAATATATTTCTTCTCATCCATTTCTTTGGTTTATTTTTCCTTTTGCATAGGAAATACTTCTAATATTTCTATTTCAGCTCCTCTGAACTATTCTTCCTCATTAATAGGCAGACCAGAAACTCAGTAATGTGCCAAGTGAAAACATGTTTGACTCTACTACCTTTTATTTGAGAGAAAAGAAGAGAGCGTGAATCCATCCTCAGCCAGGCGACGACATCAACAGGATTCAATATGCTAAATATTTCTGTTTACAAACCTCATAGAATTTCAGGTTATAAGGCTGCAAAAGAATTTCAGGTTATAAGGCTGCAAAAGGAATTGTCAATTCTCCGCAGCTCGTAATGGCTGCTCGAAGAGGACCTACAAGTTTTTTTTCCTGGTTTAGTACTTGCGTACAAAAATGAACAGAGTCATGTATCCGAATAGAAAGCTGGAGAATGCAGTCAGCCTGTCACTTGAGGGAATGTGGGAATCTTAACTCTATTTCCTTTTTTCATTATTACTATTTTTCAAAGTCAGTCTACATATCTTTGCTGCATATCTTGAGACGTGGTCATCTGGGAAAAAGCATCACAGAAACATATAGACCCCACATTCTAAATCCATCTAGAACATGTCCAGGCTTATCTCCTCTATTACAATTCAACTCATTTTTAGTAAGAGACACATGCCAGCAATGCAACTTCCTTACCAAAGCCTTACACTTCACAGAAGTGCAGTCTCATCAGTTTGATGGCTTGCAGAAGCTCCAGGCTGTGACATTATGAGTTGCTCTGAGGCAGTAAGACGACCACATACACCTGCAGCCACAGGCATTTTAATAAATAGATTATTATTCTTCTGCTGCCAAAGGCTTGGAGTTCAAAATTAGCGTGATCATTCCTTGTACATGAAGTTGCAGGCAATGAAACATAATCACTTCATCAACTCCAGATTGCCACTGATCGTTTTGACAGTGCTTCTGCTTGCACAGAAACGTCAGCAAATGTGAAAAAGCTGCCTTAGAGGCAATGCACCATGTTTCCCCAGCCCAGTCACCTCTGCACCACTTGTCTAAGCTATAGTTCATGTGTAACTGCAGACATTGGAGCTCGTGACTTCTGGAAATCAAAGAAAAGTATAAATTAACAGAATGTATTCAGTCTAGGAAGGTTTAATGTTCAACAGTGAAGAACCATCAGGCTCACAAATACAGCACATAAGGTACAAATTCTTATTCTTAGAATAAAATATATGCCTATTGTGGTTAGTCACATCCACCGATGCTCAACCTTTCTGCCATTTGAAACTCATCTGGGATATATTCAGAGGAGATACCAATTTATCGTGTCTCTTTTCTAAAGCTGCAGGTAGGTATTCTCCATCTGTGAAAATTAAACTGCATGTGAGGGCTAAAGCACCCGAAGTATTTTGTCCACCTCTGGGAACACTACAGACAAAAATGCTCTTCTCCTAATCAAAGACCTCACAATTTATTCCCCTGATGAATAGAGCCCATGAGCAGGGCATGGAAACAAAAGCAATTACAGCATTCTTCAGCCCGAGCCTTGCCGTTGGCAGCGTGAAGACCAGGTCTACTGTGTGAACAGAGTGAGGGTAACACGGCCCTACTGCCAGGAGCACTGCAGTATTACTGAATAACTGTTTGCCCAGAACATCCTGTTCCTGATTCTTCATTACACTGAAGGTGGCCTCTTTTTTTAAAATCGCCAACTATTCTACTAAGGGACTGGTTTACAAAATCATCATTTCAACCTTTAGTCCTCAGTCCTTATCATAACGGGAGTTCTACCTAAACAAGAGCTGCCTAAGGCCATCCGACTGAAACCAGCTGGATTTCACTAGGAAACGCCTGTCCTCGTGTCACATGCCACTCAGCAGGTCTTTGGCCCCAGGGAACGACCTAGCTGCCCACCAGGCCAGGGTGCTGCCTGCGGCAGCAGCGAAGGATGTCACCCTGGTGCAGCACGTGGAGCTCTGCCACGCTCGAATCAGCTGTTGTTTTCCAAGATGGTTAGGATGGAAATGACTTGAGAATTTGCAATTACTGAGCATGAAATCAGCCCTTTTTACACTTAGGCTATCACAAGGATTCCAGACAGGTTCCAGGAAGTAAATGCTGGAAATGCAAGATTGGTTACGATGGGCTTCAAATACCATCTGCGAGGCCAAATTCACCCTTGTTATCATTCCAGTGACTTTATTGYAGCTACACCGAGCATGACTTGGGCTCCGTGAATTCCAGGGATGCATGAAATAAAAAATATTTTTTATGCTAATGTCAGCAACGACATCCTGGACCTGTCTCCCGGAGGCTGGCAGACCAAGCAAAACTGGCACTGAACTCTGCTGCCTGCACTCTTGCCGGCACACTGATGCAGCTTCGATCTGCACCGAGCAAGAGCAGCAAATAAAGCTGCTCCACCTGGGGAGCTCAAGTCTGGGAGACACTGGCAGCTGCCAGGGTAGTAGTTTCCCTGTCAGCTGCCACTTTTGCTCGTAGAAGGGAAGGCAAATTGCACAGGAGCTAAAGTAGTAAATCTGGTTATCTCCCATTTTCTGCCAACTCGCTTGTTTCACTGCAAGTAGGGGCAGAGATTTGACTTAATCCGCTCTCCACCCCTGGCCATTCAGAGGAGTCACCTTCTCCTTCTGTGGTGCCCCACCAACACCATGACCAGCGCAGCCACCACTGTTACAAGATCCAGAGTGCAGGCGTGTTGCAGGGAAGACGTTAGCTGCTGGTAACTCACTTGGCACCATGCTAAGTGCAGATGAATGCAAATCTCTGACTCGTAAGYGAAGCGCAAGGCCGGGAAAAGGCAGATTGCACGGATAGAGCTCTTTGGCGCGGGAGTCGCAGCGTTATGTAGCACACCAGAAGGCTTTAATTATGCAGCTCACTTTCAAGGTCTGATTTGAAAGCGGACAAAAGCTCATAGGCAATTGGGAGGTATTCTCTTTCTGCTAAGAGTGTTGATAGTATCTGGATCAAGGAAAACATTTGAAATATAAATTAAACCAAAATTGCTATCCCCACAAGCTGGATCTTTTCTTGCCTGTTCATTTATTTCTTAATCCCCTTCTTTCTCTTTGCATCTGCCTCTGACTCACTATTCCTTTGCTTCCATAACATTTCTTGTTTTCCCCTAGAGCTTCTTTCTTCATTGTTTTCCTTTATCTATTTCAGTTCCTTTTGTTCTTTGAAAAAGAGCACCAATCGTCCCTGAATTAATTCTTCCCCCTTACGTTACCCGGTGCTGTGGATCTGGAAGCCCAGACCTCACTCTCCCTCTATGCCTTCCCATGAGCAGTTTGCCCTATAACTGTAGGGTATCAAACATATCTCAGGAGCTGAGAATGCAACTTCTCTTCTTTAGTCCCACTCAATAACATACACTTTCCCTGAGACATAAGTAACAGATCCCTCCTGGTGACCAGCTATTAAGAGCATAACTCAATCAGCTTACATACACACATCCAGGCATTTCCTAATTCAAACCAAAGCCAAGCAAGCAGTGGCTGATGAGTTAGAGATGTCCATCATACAGCAGGCTGTTACTYAGACTGACTCTGCAAGTTGAACAAATCTTTCTCATTGAAAATAACTATTTTCAAATATGGTTTTGGAAATGCTCAGGCCTCAGCCTCAGGTACCTCACATTGCTTCCTGCTAATTTGACTTTCTAATAGGTTGTCCTGGAGCACTACRGTTGGCAAAAGTACCTTGGAGCTGGCAGAAGTGCTCTGGCCTGCAAATTGAAAAAAGAAGCATCCCTATCCAGAACTATCATTGATTCCTACAAGACACAAACTCCTTTACGGAATGCCAACATGCTCAAACAGCATAAACTGTAGTTCAGAATCGCAGTTCAGCCTGCTGAGTCCCTGTGTTCCTAAACTCCCAGTCAACTCAGTTACTGGGATATTTTGTTACATTCAAATAATAAAACTACCTATTCAAGCCTCCTTTCATTCTCAGGCATCTATTTACAACTAAGTTACCCACACAGGTATGCTTACTGATTAGGAGCAGATACTAAAATTCAGGGTAGCTTCTATCTCCACTGACGGGCAAGCCAGAATCTCTCACACAGAAAGTATGGCCAATTGTTTAGCAGTGGAGGAAGAAGGAAACCATGTTGAGTCTCTGCCCACCAGCCAACAGAACAGAGCTCTTCAGATTCTCCATCCAGAACAACTTCAAAGTTTCACACTCATTTCAGAAGTCCTCTTAACGGGAATGGTGTGCAGCTAGTTAATAACCTCCCAGGAACTGCCTTCTGACTATTGCAACTCTGCATTTGGCCTGTTCTGAACCACATTTTCACGGGACATCTGTTACTCAGACTGAAGAGCTGTTTCTAGAAGTTGGCAGACTTGAGGATAACCTTTTTCAATGAGTTATGTGAAAACATAAATGATAATTTTTAARCTTTCATCTATCCTGGAGGAGATACCAATGGGCAGCAGCTGTTTTGAAATATTTTGAAAGAGAGAGGAATGAGCAGTGATTTCCTGGAGGCAAAAGAAGAAAATTCACAGCTTGCTTATGTCCTTCTGTCCCAATGAYCATTACCAAAACTGTGTTCATGAGAACAGTTTAAATAAATATTTGGTTTCAACCTGGTTTCAAACACCCATGATACTGAGAGCATAAAGAAGTAGTGGATAACAGGATACAGCGCAGGTCCTCTTTGGTCTTGCAGCCTGGCATGTCAGTTTTAAGGCAAGAGCCTGCAAGAAGGGAAATGGTGGAAGGCCGGATGTTCTTTATGGATGGACTACTACTTCTCTGGCTCCATGGGAGCAGGAGAGGAAAAGGATGGCTAGAGCAAAATGTTCTTGGCTTCTCTTTCTACTGGCAAGACAAAAAGGATCCATCTCAAACCTTCTCTGTTCACAATTACTGGATTTCATGTCATTTTCAAACAGTTTAATATTCTGGGGATGTTATTAAAAACAGACTTGTAACACTCAAGAACATCAGAAATGCTGTAAAATGGCTGGCTGGTAAGTAGCCCGTCTCCAAAAATCACAGAGAAAGCTAAATGGAAAAACACAAAACTTAGTCGCTACAAAATAAAAAATGTCAGTGTATGAATGATGCCCAGTTTTGCATCCACACAACAGGAGACACAGAAGTTAGATTTGACATTTTTTGGGGGGAAATTTTGTTTTCTCCCAGAATGGATCACCACCAACTCAGCAGATAATACCATCAGGCAATTGTACTTCTTCTCACAGGGAATGGACTCAAACATGGTCCTTCCTCAGACTTCATTCTTCAAAAAGTCTGATGGTTAAACACTGTACATATGAAAACATGTGAATAAACAAAACCTTTTCTCTCCCATATAGATATATATATTTATAAGACCAAAACTTAGCTCATGCAAATCAGCTTACCAGAGGCAATAGAAAATCATCTTGTACAAGATGATCATTTGATTCTATTCTCAGGAAGAAGGCAAGCAAATGAAATTGCAAAGGTACTAAATGTCACAAAGAAGGCCTTGCAGGATGATATTCCACTTGAGGAACATAGATAAGAAGGAAGAGATGATCACAGCTGTCTTTTCTTGACTTAAAAGAAAGGCTGCTTCTGGCTTCTAATATGCAGGTTTATATATATACAAAGTAAAGCAGAGGTAAAAAAATCATGCCTACAAGTCAAGTCATCAAGTCATCCTGAATGAAGTTCACAGGAGTAGAGAGAGGAAGACAACTGGGCTACAAGCAACTGATGCTTTTGCATTTTTTTGCTATATGCAAAACTTAAATGAAGTCTGAGGACAGTGATCATCCTTCATTCTGCCCCCTTAAAGAACTTTCCACTTTCATTTATCTTACCTAATCAGCTTCCCACGAGTGTCTGAAGGTTTAAGTTTAGCATTGAGTGCTTCAGCAGCTCCCTATCAGGGGCAACTCAGTGCTAAGAGAGACCTCAGACTGGGGACACACCTCCAAAGTAGTAACGCTGGAGGTTGTCAAGCTGGAGGTTGATTCCTAACTATTCCTTCCTCCACTTCCACAGCCTGAATTCCTTCTGGTTGGAGCATTAGGTCAGCCATAGTCAGTTTTCTTTCCATATAGACATTGTGTCTTTCAAAAGYAGTAGTATAAAAATAGTTTGGGTTAACATCAATGGTAAGTTCAAAGCCTTAACCATTGAAGGCRTTGAAAGAATCAACTAAAATCATGCCCTGAAATAAGAGAAGCACAATTTATATTTTATAAGGAAAGCTACAAACCATGCTGAAGACAAAAGAGATCTAGAAATCCGTAATTTGGAACAAGTACCCAATACTGACAGTGCCTGTAATCACCCCTCTAGGCTGGTAGGATAACCAGGACCAACTGCATCGGAAAGCAAAAGAACTCGCCCTAAAAAGATGTTTCATCTGACTGAATCTAGCTCTCTAGATGCAGAATTATCAAACCAAGTTGTGCAGGAGGGAGTTCACTCTAAGGCACCCAGGGAGGCTAGTAAAACCAGATCTGGAAGGACTCATCAACATTTCTGCTATTTCAAAACCAAACATAAATGCCATGATGGAACGTGGTTTGGCAAACTCCACACACCAATATTTAGACAGGTTTGTATTTTTATTAGAACCATTCACATGGCACTTTATCAAACCTGTGTCTGAGTTTGGGTGCACTGTGATGGTAGATTCCCTCTTAAAATCTCTGACCTTTTAAAAAAAAATATCTAGGACTGAGCTGTGGTTTTCTGCACAGCTGTTTCTACCTTGCTGGAACTCACCAGTTCCGTCAGATGAAAACAGTCCCAGTAGCACCTCTCCCTGCACAGAGATGTTTGAGGTAGAGCAAGCAAGGAGAGATGTGGAAGCAGCAGCTTCGCTGATTGCCAAGCTGATGGCACAGCAAACGCTGCCTTGGGCTGCTTGACCATGAAGCAAAGTTCAGCTTTGCTTATCTTGACACAAATCAAGTAGGACAGGTAGGGTCTGATAAGATGCAAAAGGCATAATCCGGCTTCCTATGTATTTCCTTTGAGTTTAAAGGATTTAGTACTTTGTATCTGCCATCCATGCTAAAACACCAAGCCCTTATCCCCCACAAGATGAATGTTTCCTCTCTTCCTCAAATTAAATTTATATTTTTTGCTTTGCCAAACATCCCAAGTTGTCACTGCCACAACAGGCGGATTTTCTTGTGCTGATCATGGGAAGAGACAGGCAACTGCAGGAAGATAGCTCAAATAACTGTAAAGAGAATGCCACTGGGCTCTCATTTATCTAAGGGAGTTCTTACGTGATACCTCATGGTATAAAGACACCTAGCACTAGAGTGACCACCCAGAAGTGAAGGACTGAATTCCAAGAAGTTGTGCAGGGTGGGAATAGAGCTCAGTTACACACGTGTGCTTGTTTATATAATTCTTTACAAAAATTACATAGATCTTTAGGAAAATAAAATTAAAAATTGATGTCAACAAAATGCAAATTTCCAGAACATCTGTGCTGGAGAAATATAATTGTGGTAATCACAGCACTGGATTAAGGTTTAGTCAGAGCAGCCAGATTTAAATCAAAAGGGTTTTTTGTTTTTTTTTTTTTTTTTTTTTTGTAAATGGAAGACCTGTATGACTTGTTACAAAGATAAATGTACTGCTTTTAAGTACACCAGGACTCCAGAGTAGCTAAGTCTGATCTCATTGCACCAGTATAAATTACTCCACTAAAGACAACTGACTTCCTCTAGATTTCCTCTGGTTTTTCTGAGTGGAAAATGATTGTTCTTTATTGTTTGTACTACGGGCATGTGTTGAAAAGACCTCTTATGCGTGGAAGTTTTTAAAGTCTCAAAGACACAGCTGAAAAGGTAAATAAAACTCATCCCATTTCACAGATAAAAGTAGTTACATATTAATATCTGTAGAGCTGCAATAGCCATAAACTGATACCAGTCCCTGACTTAAGTGCAAAACTGTTGAATTATAGCACTTAGAAAATACCTGCCTCATCTAGGCATGGAAGCAGCAGAAAACTGGGAAGTGGTTTTAGAAACGAATGGACAAGATGTTAAGATGATCTTTTCATTCCTCACTCAGCCTCCTATGTCTTACTAATTATGACTGAGCAGTCTGCATGGAACAATAACAATAACAAGCTCCAACCTTAATCAATCATTTACACAAACAATTAAAGAAAAATGCTAGCATCTGAATTTCATATCACCTTGAAAACACTAATGTAAGCAAATTCTTCTCMGGGCATTCCCAAATCAAGAGGGACCAGGGATTTTTTCAAAATCCAGTCTCTAAAATCACAGAATCACAGAATGGTTAAGGTTGGAGGGGACCTCTAGAGTCCAACTCCCCTGCTGCAGCAGGAACACCTAGAGCACGTGGCACAGGGTGGCATCTGGGTGGGTGTGTAAGATCGCCAGAGAAGGAGACTCCACAGCCTCTCTGGGCAGCCTGTTCACATACTCACTCTAAAGAAGTTCTTCCTCACATGGAGATGGAACTTCCTGTGTTTCAATTSATAACCATTACCCCTTGACCTATCACTGGCCATGACCAAGAACAGTTTGGCCCCCTCCTCTCTACAATCATTCCTTGGGTACTTATACTTGATTAGATCCCCTCTCAGCCTTCTCTTCTCTAGGCTAAGCAGGCCCAGCTCGTTTAATCTTTCTTCAKAYGGTAGGTGTTCCAGKCCCTTAACCATCTTTGTTGCTCRTCACTGGACYCTCTCKAGSAGCTCCACGTCCCTCCTGTACTGGGGAGYCCAGAACTGCACACAGTACTCCAGGTGTGGCCTCACCAGAGCTGAGTAGAGGGGCAGGATCACCTCCCTCAAGCTGCTGCCAACACTCCTCCTGATGCAGGCCAGGATCCCATTGGCCTTCTTGGCCACAAGGGCACATTGCTGCCTCATGGTTAACTTGTCAACTTGGACTCCCAAATTCCTCTCTGTGGAACTGCCTTCCAGCAGGTCAGCCCCTAACCTGTATTGGTGCCTGGGGTTATTCCTCCCCAAGTGCAGAACCCTGCACTTGTCCTTCTTGAACCTCATGAGGTTACTCTCTGCCCAACTCTCCAACCTGTCCAGGTCCCTCTGGATGGCAGTACAGCCCTCTGGAGTGTCAGCCACTCCACCCAGTTTGGTGTCATCCACAAACTTGCTCAGGGGGCACTCCATCCCCTCATCCAAGTCACTGATGAACAAGTTGAGCAGTACTGGGCCCAGCACTCAACCCTGGGGGACACCACTGGCCACAGGTCTCCAACTGGACTCAGCCCCGTTTATCACGACCCTCTGAGCCCTGCCATGCAGCCAGTTCTTGATCCACCTCACTGTCTGCACATCCAAGCCACACTTCCGGAGCTTTCCTATAAGGATGTTATGGGAGACTGTGTCAAAAGCCTTGCTGAAGTCAAGGTAGACAACATCCATGACTTTCCCATCATCCATCCAGCCAGTCATCCCATCATAGAAGGCTATCAGGTTTGTCAAACACAATTTCCTCTTAGTGAATCCATGCTGACAAGTCCTGGTTACCTTCTCCTCCTTGATATGCCTAGAGAGGGTCTCTAGGACAAGCTGTCACATCACCTTTCCAGGGACAGATGTGAGGCTGACAGGCCTGTAGTTTCCCAGGTCCTCTCTCTTGCCCTTTTTGAAGACTGGAGTGATGTTAGCTCTCTTCCAGTCCTCCAGCACCTCCCCTGCTCTCCATAACCTCTTGAAGATGATGGAGTGCGGCTCAGCAATAACCCCACCAGTTCCCTCAGCAAATGTTCCCTGCTCCCAAAATTCTCCCTGCTTCGCACAGACAAGCATTCCTGCTTAAGCTGTGCTAATGACTGCCAAGGCAAGGTCAGCAGGGCTTCATCAATAATATTCTCGTGTTTCTAGCATAATTTCTCAACCAAGACGTCTTGGTGCATTTAGCTATGCCAGAGGATACCCCCGTGCTCATGTTTATGCCCATTGTAATGCTTATGCCGATATCTTAGGGCTTACCCAAAACACACACAGTGATGATTTGCTCAAAGATATTGTAGACACCTATATTTATCTCATCACCACAGAAGCTGAGAGCTTCTCGTCCTGTAATTTACTTTCAAAATTACTCTGCTAAAATCTCACTTAAGGTAGAGAAGGATTATTAACTTCTCATTTTTCACACTGGGAAAGAAGAACACAGTCTGGATTTATCTTCCTCATCCTTTTGCCCAGCTTGTCATTATCTGACACCAACTCCTAGAGATGGAAATCGGTGCTTTTACGAGGTAGGAAATTAAGAGAAAATGAAGTAATAACTCTACTGATATGTTTGGAAAGAGGCACACTGAACCACAAGCAAGAAATGCTGTGTTCCCTTTCCAGCAGTCTCCCAGGGTTAGCTGCTGAAGATTACAGTGACAGAGGAACCCACAGCAGAGAGTGTCTGTATTTCTGCAGCACCAACAGGTTGGTCATACAAGCAGATTTCATTCACTCATAAGATGTTTATGTTGAATTAAGTTGGTCTCGGCTTGCTTCCTCTCTCACTCTGTTCCTCCTTCTCAGCAATGCCACAGACATCTCTATCCTGCTTGTCTTACAAAGCAAGACCATCAGCTGTTTAATCCAGCCTAAAAACTCTTGGGTGTTAACAACCTTGTCATGTTTTAAAACAGTTTCTTCCTCTCAGCCACACAAACCTGTTTTTCTTTTTTTAACATACAGCTCTCAAGGGCCCTGGCCTTGATGGGGTGCCACAAGAACACAAACAACAACAAAGTCACTGACAGAGTGACCCTAAACAGAAATCCAAGCTGACATGCTATCCCACCAGTCATGCACTTGTCCAATATCAACAAAAGTGGCATTTACCTAAAAGATTGCCTTGGTGTTAGCAAGTAGCATGGAAAAGTCTTTGTTTTACAGGAGTACATTATTCCTACCAGGGTTTACCAAATACCAGTTTAATGGCAATGATGCAGCACTGGTATCAGCTCTGCGCAAGGCCATAGAGATTCTGCGTGCACATGGAGAACCTCTCGCTGATGCTCAGAGAAGAAAACAGAGCAGTGGTTCTAATCCCACGTTCAGGCAACCTTCCCATTGACGTCAAACATAAACAGTGGAGAGTTCAGCTGTGTAAGCCTTCCACAGTGTTGAAAACAAGTATATTTTCAGTACTTAAATGCTTGGCATGTTCTTTAAGAGAGTTCAGATGAAGCCTAAAAGGCAGGTCTTTCTGAAAAAGAACTTGCTGCCACACCAACTTTTCAGCTGAACCACCTTCCTGCCTCAACCATCTTCCTGCCTGTGTCAAGACTGCAGGCTATCAGAGAGCAGGAACCTAACCAATAGTGGAATCCCTGTCTCATCAGCTGTTGAGCTGGCTCTTTGGCACACAGTGGTGGTGATAATGATATATAAAGGCAGAGCAGTTATGGTATCAGGAGATTCAGGTCACTACCTAAAGTGTCACCCTACGTGGTCTACCAAAGGCATGGTTTGGTCCCCTACCTTCTGCCCATTACACCAGTTTTYAAATATCAAAGACTAAAACGCACCTAAAACCAAAAACTGCATCTGTCCTGTTTGTTTCCCTGCAARTTACCACATGGTAGGATTTGGAGATGGGCAAATTTATGGTGCATCACTAGAGCATGTACCTCTGCATGGGTGTGAACATGCATGCAACAAAAGCAGTCCACAAGAAAATAACATCCTGCTCCTTTAAGCAAGGTGGATAGGCTGCCAACAGTGTATAATTATCAGAGATCAATTTACTTTATTTTTGCTGGTACTCAGTTTCATGGACTAAGATCAATATGGGAGAAGAAACTCTTACACTACAGCAGAAATCAACACTTCCGAGCTGATCGGGACAACAGCATAGCTCAAATTCTGTCTCTGCAGAAACACAAGCATTGGTAAGATTGCACATGTCTGTTCCAGCCAGGGTAGTTTATATTTATTAGTGCAGAAGTGTAAAAATATTTGGTGGTAAAATGAAGCCAGCGGATGTTTTTGCTGGCAGGAGGCACCTTGTGACAACTGTACTACTCATTGTGAAAGAGTAACAGCTGAGCATGTGTACAAGTTGCTTTCGCATTGACCAAGAGGCATCCCATATCCTGTGATTAATCAGATTATAGCAGCTTTCCACCTCCCACCCATATCAATTGACATTTGAAGTTACTCACTTATCACTCTAGAGGGTGAAAGGTTGAAATGAGCAGCACTAGGCATTTTCCAAGAGTTTGAAAGACTGCTCCTCCCACCAACACATTTTTTAAGTGCTTTCCAACATTTTCCTTATGGATAAGTAAAATTCTTTTTTTTTTTTTTTTGGCTTAGCACAAGCAATCACCTAATATGACAAAGGGACATTAATATATATATATACATTCCCCCCCATAAAGAAAGCAAACACATTTGTACTTTGCTGGGGAAAGGAGAGAAGGAGAGGGAGGGAGCATGCCCAATGAAACCAAATTCCAGCATTATTTCAGCACACCTTCATAGGCAAGARGACATCCCACAGAATTGAAAAATGAAAATAAAAACAATGACCAACTAATGCCTTGTCTGAAAGACAGGGTTTAACTGCAGGTACTTTCTTCCTCTGACCAGCTACAAGGAGATGAATAAGATGTAGACGGCCATAGTAGTACCTGCTTCTCCTCATCCAGCAAAACACATGGACACCAATCCTCAATTCCTAGTTCATCTCTCAATTATTTTGATACCATCCAACAGAATATAGCTGCTCTTTTCACAACCCACAGGAACACAGGGAGGTTTCCAAGCACAGCACCTTATATATGTTGGCCAAAAACTCCCAACATACAAAGTTGAGGTCTTGTATCCTTTTCAGTGTGAATATACCCAAGRAAAAATGCTCAATGAGTAATGCTACCATTTGACATCAATCTTGCTAGTCCTCTTATATAACACACTTCCTAAAAAATCCATCTTGTTTTTTTTCCTGGAGGGTCTAAGTAGTTCTCCTGATCTGCAAATACTATTCTCAGAATATGAATGACCAAGTTAAAATGACCAAATCCCCTTCTCCCCGCTCTGTAACCAGCTGTATGCTTCCATAAAAATGCCTCTGATCATGTGGCTATTTTTCTGAACATTATATTAGGCAACTTCATAAAAAATCATTCCGAAAATTCAAAATAAATTACTTGCTCGGAGTCAACTCKATCTAGAATTCCATTAACTGAAAGGTTTATGAAGCACTATTTTTCCCTAGGAGAAGTATCTGAGTCAGATTCACCTGGAAATACTTAAACCAATGTTATTCTACWCTATTCTACACTTGATAAGAGCTTTGTTTTTTCTTCCATGCTGCTGAATGGTCTACAACGTCCAGAATTTCTCTGTCTCAGGGTTCAAATAAACCTAAACACATTCATTTAAATGCTTATTTAGGAGTTTGTTCATTCTTTGCTTTTCTGTTGCAGGGCCTTCTAACACTGCCATGTTCGCATTCTTCTCCATCCTCTTGAAACTGCTCTAGAGTTTCTGACTTAAAAAAGATCAATTAGCTATAATGAAACATGATAGCTCTAGAGAAGGTTAATCTCAACTGCTTTATCAGGCAAATTCYTGTTGATTTCCTGGAAGCTTTGCTTCCATATGAACAGGAGAGGTTCATAATTTTATTTTCTCAACTGGCTGACATTTTTGCATCATAATTGAACAGGGTGGGACTTTAATTAAGTGAAGCTTTTTACCACTGCAAGTTTATACAAGTTGTGAATGAGCTGCCAAGCACTGGAAGCCTAATTCTGGAAATCAGTTCCACTTTCTTGATCACCCCAATATCCTTCGATGTTCCTAACTGACCATTATGCCCCTTAGGAACCATGTCAGACAAGAAAGAAATGCCAGATACATGCAGGGTAATGCCAAAATTAATCCCCATGTGTCATATCTTAGCATTTGCAATCAATTCACCCAGAAATGCAGACTCCCAAAGATGAGAGCACTCTGAGCGATAGCTCCTTGGTATGCTATTGTTAGTTGCAAAATGATATTTAATTGAAAAGAAGTTATCTACCCTGCATAAATGCAAACAATGGAGTAAATGAATTATGACAGCACATGTACTATGATCATTCAGATTTTTCCATTAAAGAAAAGCAGTACTGTTTAGGCATGCCTTTGGCMTTTGCTTTCACCACAAAGTAAGCTTGTTAACAGTATAAAAATATATATATATATATATTTTTGCCTTAGGGATTTAAAACAGGGATCTCAGCCATATAAATATTTATGTACTTAAAATTATTTTTATGTCATTTTAAAAATGTAATTGTTTTTAATGATTTTTTAAAATCATCACTAATAGTCTCTTCATTTACTTATCACCTCAAGTACAATAATTTAACCTAATGTTCTAGTATAAACTATACAAATGGAATATTTGCAATATTTGTATTGAAGGATGAGAATACTAATCAWCTTTTCTATGTATCTAAACACTAATTACACATACAAATTGCTTTCAAGATTATTTCTGTATTGCTTCTCGTAATGGAAACCTGGTCTCTAAATGTGTAATACATAGGCTGCAATACTGAGTACCCAACAATTCTTCTAATAGAGTATTTTATTTTCGACAGGTCATATGCCATGAACAGTACATTTGCATCTCTAATTACTGATTGCTTTTCCACAATATTAAGCCTGACTACACTAATGGTTTATTTACTTCTTAACATGTATGCAGTGGGCTCATAATACCTGAATGCTGAACTGACACATAAAAATATCCAAAATCAGATTTGAACCCCAGAGTATTTTGAAAAATTAAGAATTTTCTGTGAATCATTGCTGTGGAGCTCTGTGAGCACACTTGCAATGCCACTATAAAAACATAAACTGTAGTCTCTGATCTTTTGCTGAGAAAGGTGATATGCTAATATGCTAATTTTCTGCAGATAKATCTGAAAAAGTGTTTAATATATCCAAAGCCGCCTTTCACTCCCACCACAAATCACTATAAAAACATGCCCTATCATGTCACAGATGGAGCTCGCCCCTCCGAGACAAACRGCGCTCTATCAGAGAGCTGCATTAAACTGGTCATCCAAGTCACAACGCTTGTCACTCAAACTCACGGTCACAGCCAGGTTCAATGCTTTGCTTTGTGTGACACGAAGAACAACGCGTATGTTGTTACAAGCTATTATCTGCTAYGCTGCTAAAGGCAAACAGTAATCTTGTAGAGGAAGGGACACCAGAGTTTACAAATCCACTGCTTGCAGCTAAGTAAATATTATAACACTTCACTGAGCAGTTTTATCATTTCTATAAAACACTCCTTCATTACATCATCAAAAGGCTTCCAACGAGTGAGTAGATGGCCACAAATCAGAGCCCACATTTCAGTGCCTTGTCTTGCAAATTGGCCTGTGGTAAGAAGCTATTGAAGTTCTAGTAGCACCCGGCTTGCCCGGTTTCTTCTCCTGCGCAGGGCTGGGCCCTTGCACTGCAGAGCTCTGCCATCACCAGGTATTTGCAAGGATGCAGCTTCCAGTTACAGACATTTCTCTACCAAGGACATTCCTGGCAACCTCCATCCAATAAAACAAGAACGTTCTGGAAAGCAAACCAGACAAACTCTCCCAGAAATACTTTTCAGTAATTCTGAAGTGCAATGTCTATACAAACATTCATATCTAACCATAAACTTTATGGGACGCAAAGTCCTCCTCGGTTATCATTACGGTAGGCAAACCAGTTGCTACAGTACATGGCATAAGATAACATACGCTTTTCTCCAATCACTTTTTTGTTTGCTATCACAGAATTTAATACAGTATTGATAATATGTAACTTACACAAGTGATAAAAACTTGATAAAAAAAGTGTTTGCTTTGCCACCTTTCCAAGAGGTACGCTTATATCCTGTTCCCACCTGGAAAGCTCTCATCAGGAACGACAGCACAAAGCCAAATCCCAAGCTGAACATGCTGGACAAGGATCCATCTCTGGGTAGATGAGGACTGGGAATCAGAGGAAGAGCACAGCATAGATGTGAAAGCCTGGCTGCCCCCACCACTGCCCTGCTCCCTCCATGGGGGCAATGGGACTGGGCCTGGCAAGCAAAGTCCCTGCCCTTCTGGCCCGGAGACACCCTGCCAGTTCCTCAGCTCCACAAAAGCAGCCAGTCCTCACTGTGCCATGGAAAAGCTGCCTGTGGAGATGTACAGTACAGTCCACAAGTTGAGAACTGAAGGCACAGAGAGATAAAATTTTTTTTTTTTTTTAAAAAAAAGCCATGGAAGTAATAAATTACTGACTAAGAAGAATCACCCTTTCTCCTACAGAGAATATAGGAATCTACAACCTCTCTCACACAGAGTTCTGATTATTTACCCAGGTCAGACCCATAGACAACTCATATTTTTCTATTATCTGAGCGTGTCACCACCTTGTTTTACAAGATGTCTGTCAGACAAGGACATGAAGTAGGTGACACATTGCAGGAGGCACAGGGATGCTCAGAAATACAAGTCGCCTTGCCAAGGAAGTACGGCAAGTCTACAGAAAAAAGGATTTTGCATGTTAAATCCCACCACTGGCACCTCCTTCCTATCTTCTGAGCCTTCAGAACTGCATATCCAGTGAGGATTTGCACCTCTGAAAGACTAAGGTGGTGTCTAGCCCCTTCTGGGGTTTGTACACCAGCCACATCACTGGCACAGGCCCCAGGGCACCTTGCCTTGCACAGCTCATGGCTGCCCTATCTGGATAACACTCACCTAGAAGAGTCCGGCTTGGCCTATCCTGGCAAAGTGCTGSCTTGAAGTCTAACAGCTCACATCTGAGATAAGTATCACTACCCCAGTGGTGTGCACAAGAAAACAGTGTATGAMATTAAGGAGTTTATCTTTTGCACAAGATCTGAGGCTCTCTGCACACATTTGCACTGAAGACTTGTCTCTGTGAACTCATCCCTACCCATCCACATGAGGCTCAACAGGTTGCAATTACCTGCACAGTCACCACTGCTGAYGGAAACCCACTCAGTTGAACGTTAACTCTCAAATACTGCTTAACACGAMACTGGTTTAAAGGCTTAATAAGCTTCATCAGGCAGGAGAGCATGTTTGCATGCTTTCTTTGTGTTTTAGAGAAAATTCTCAACATTACCATTAAACTGCTAGCCATTTAAGTGCCATTTTGGTACCAACAACAATCTTGACAATTCTCATCTATCTGTAACTCTGAAGAGCAACCAACCGTTCAGTTTGCTGTGCAAAGGAAATACATGGCAGGATGCTGGGCATTTGGGAAGGCGTAGCATACATAACGGAAAAAGCAAGGTGTGCTCTTCTTGAATCGAGGCCCCTGAGTGCATATGGCAGTTCTCCAAATCAGCACAGCATTAAGATTTATAAGGAAAAGTCATGAATCTGAATCACTTCCTTCGAGTCTTCTGCCCCTTTTTGGCTCCTCTCCAATCAGATTAGCGCCTTTCACAACTTCCTGCCCTGAGTGTCTGTGCACCACACACCACAAGTTCCASACAGAGCAACACCAGTCCAACACAAGGACATTCCTGGGTAATCAAAGCATTTTTAATGAGCATGTTACAAGAAGGAAACACGGTGTGGAGGGAGGCTCTTTAGRCTAAATATAGCAAGATGCTCCCAAATGGGAGACTTGAAAAGTGTAYTAATGGAGTGAAGTCAATCAGATGTTATCAATTGCACTAGCGCCGGGATCACCCGAAAGGATGTTGGCTTGCATACAAAAATATGGTTGACAGCACTTAAAAAAGGTACAGAAATGCTAGTTGGAGCCTGCAAAAACTTCTGCTTAGTTGAGTCTTTTGAATTGTTAGACACATGAACCTAAAAATACAGAGTAATGACCTGGTGCTATTTCCTTATTGCAGAATCTGTGACTATTGATTTTATCACAGCAGCTGTAAAAAAGAAGGGGCTGATGAGGCAGCGCAGATGAAGGGAGCTGGCATATGGAAAAAAAAAAACCAAAAACATAGTRCTAAAAGTTTAAAGTCAGACAAGAAAAGTTATCAGAGAAAAAAATCTGTAGCCTAAATGCCTTTAAMGCTTGGGAATAGCCAAGTGCATTAATAAAACTATTAACCAACCAGAGTCACAGGAACTGGTGGACAATTTTGCACAAGCCAGTGYTGTCCGAATCCGGTACATGCCTAAAAGACCCCAGGACCTCTTCAAACATTCAGTTTGTGTTTACTTTTTCCTTGTTTACATTCGTATGACTTGATATGAGTCACGCTCATTTCATTTGTTGCCGTAACTGCATTTCACAGTGTGACATAGGTTTTAATAACAAGAGCTATTAAATATTATTTAAAGCAGTGAACAGTAAACAGCTTAATTATTAAACACAGGCTACAACAAACATTGATATTCATGAGTAAACTAATTCAGCTATTTTTCCCCAAATATAAAACTAGTGCATCTCTGTAATGAGCAAACATTTGTTGGGAATTGCTGGCAGATACATTGCTCTAATTTTGATTTTGCTGTGATACAAAGACAAAGAAATTATGAAGCTGGAAAAATGTTGTGTAGGCTGGTGGTTGCAAGGAATATTTTACAATCCACTTCTTACTAGTCATTTTATGCGAAGTAATGTATTTTTCATGCTGAATATGATTAATTGTATTACTATAGTCCACATTGTAGCACCCATTAGCTCTAATACGACCTGGCTTTAGTCAGGAAAATATCATCTGCAGTTTCCAGGATGCTGACTGTCCTCRCTGGTCACCAACATAAGTTGCACAAGCAGAGGCTGAAGTGGCCACAGTCAAAGTCTGAAGTCCAGGGTGATGTCTCCTGCACTGTTCAGCACCAACCCACTTGGCTCTGCCCCAAGTTAACAACCCCCGCCAGCAAGCTTTGTAGACTGACAACTCCACTACTGCCCTTATATGTTAGAAACGTCCTCCCARTGGAAAACCTCTCCTGGTTTGGACAGGTCTATAGGTAGGTCTATATTTGGTACTGTTCATGAGACAGTATGTTCTCCCTTGATTCACGCAAGATGCTCCTCCAAAGAGGACCAAAGATTTTCTCCTTTCATAGTGCCCAAGCAGTGATAACAAACAGAATCAACCTTACAAATGCTTTACATAATGACAAAATGGAAAAGTACCAAACGTGCACCTGTCCCGATCTGTAGTGCAAGCCATAAGCCAACCACTTCACTCAGAGAAAATGATTCAGGACAGTCCAAACTATCACTTTCAGTTATTTTCTTCACACGATTCATTAGCCTCYTGTCCTCTCTAACATTCCTTCAGTCATACAACTGAACTGACTGGAATATAGGTCGGTTCAATGTGAAATTGAACTTTTACATCTCTAGCACTTATCGGCCCATTTTTTGTCAAGACRAGACCCCAAAATCTATAAACCACACCCCATTGATCAAGATAACCAAGCAGATGGTAGATTTTAAGTGTGAGCAGTCTCGGGAACATGCATAATTATGTCCATATTTCCCTGCTATCTATAAGTAAATTCAGATAGACTAGGAGTCAAGTTAATTACATCCGTATCGCTTGTATGAACAGAATTAAGTCTCTACCAATCCTCCTTTCAGCCTATTTCCCCTTCTGAGAGTCAGCTTGTTCGGTCCAGGCTTGGCCCAATGTACAAACTTGCATTTAGGCAGAACTGAACATCGCGAAGGCTGGGCTCAAGCCTGAAACCAACTGAGAAGGCTTAACTTCCCATAAGGGAAAGAAATAGATACAGAAAAGAAAAAAAAAAAAAAAAAAAGAACTAGAGGGGAAAAGAAAGTAAGCCATCAGAAGACAATGTCTATGAATCAGAAGATCTTTTCCAGAGCGATTTACAATCTAGTTTCAAGACACTTTTATCTACAGGTAATTTTCAAACTCTGTTGCATTTCTCCTGATCTCTTCCTCAAATCTGTATAAAAATCCCGTATTTCATTAACACACAATCCTTGAGCCCCTTCAAAATGATGACAATACTCTTACTTCAAGGGGGAAGAGACAAGCACTGAAGGAAAGTTAATGCTTGAGCCAAGCACTTTAGAAATAAACTACAGAAAGAAGTGAATACAATGCATCTCTAACAAGTCTTTTTGCTTTTGCAAGGGAGAAATTTCCTTCACTATAAAATCAGCTAAAATCAGAGCTCAGTAAAAACAGAGGTAAACAATACCCTATTGTGTTCAGTTACCAAGAGCGATACACAGATTCCTCCCAAGAGATCAAGGTAGAAGAGACATTGTTATTTATATATCTTTTTTTAAAGTAGTCAGGGTTGAAACAAAGTTGTTCATTAACAGGCAGTATTTTGTTCTTCCTTGTACTGAACTGTCTAACCAGTTAATACAGTCAAGTTTCAAGGATGTCACATCTATAAAATAAAGTTTAAAACACTCATAKCCTAATCTCGGCTGATCGGGACATCTTCAAAACATCTGCAAATTTTGGTGCAGTGCCCAGGAATCATAATTATTTTTGAGGAGGAGAAATKGAGATTTATTGAGTAAGACAGGGCAATACCTTGAAAATTATGAAGCTTAGGAAAGATATGCKATTGCTAATAGCATTTCAAAACTTGATGAGAGTCAGCACTGTGGAATGGCAAACTCCAGGCATATTTTTAATTATGTTTTTGATTACACTCTATTTAAAAGATTCAGCTGTCAACACCGATCATTTCCTTCTGTATAATTCATAAAGCGGTTATTTTCAGAAGCAAAAATATTAGAGGGTTGAGTAATTGGCTGTTGAAGCACAGTAGGTACTCAGGCTCCTCAGCTGGTGACTGGGAGCACGTGCTTAGCCTGCTACATACTCACTCAAAAACGTACCGTGCCGAGGAACGCGCTCCTGTGCACAGCCTTGCTGACTAGAGCAGGGCGGAAAGAACATCTTCCCCATCGAACACAGATGCCATGGGATCAATATCTCCCTCAGTACACAGCAAGCACCATGACACCATCCATCTCTAGAGACAACATGTCTACCTTGAGCTGGAGAGCAGGCTGCGCCAGGAGGCTTTGTGACAGGGAGCTCCAGGTGTGCATTYGACACCCAAATGGAGTCATGTGCACCCAAGGGTGTGCGCCAKCCCTGTATCACTATGATTTTATGCTGCTGTCCAATTCACAAACATAGACCTGTGGTCTCTGAGGCAGCAGTTTTCCACTTTTCTTTTTTTATGAGCATCTAAAAGTCTTCCAGAGGAGATGGAAACTTCACTTACCCTCACAAAMGGATTCGCATTCTTGCTGTGTGGTTTGCAGACATCCTCCCCRAGGTCTCTGAAAACCACTGCGAATAAAATGATCCAGGCTGTATCAGCATGAACCCTCGCATCGCCTGGGGGCTCTTCTCCTCAGCGTCTTGGCTAACCCAGAGCTGTGACACACACAACCTCATGGCTACTACTGACAGCCGTGGCAATCTGTCCCCCAAGCTCCTCGTCTTGGAACCAAAGCCCAGCTTTGCCAAAGACACAAAGCCTATCACAAAAATAAGCCTGTTACTACTCATCTGCTGCCTTACACTATCGCGACTTCCTGAAATACCGATTCCTGATATTTAATAAATGTACTGAATAAAACCTTGGATTGCTGTGGCTACACCACTGAGCACTCTCAACAAGAAGCTTGACTACCTTCCAATTTGTCCACAATTTCCCCTTATTCTGGTTTCCAATTTTAAAGGGAAAAAAAGGTGATACAGCCACAAGATTATAAACACACACAGCGTGGTTGGTATAGGTTGCTTTAACTTGCCAAACAAACACGACACGAGAAGCCAGGGACAGCAAATATACRTGTAAGATACAGAGAAGTACTTAAGACTCATTTTTAAATATACTTGTGATTTTCTCTTTGGAAGACAGATTTTGCAATCCTAGTTATTTCATGACTCAAGTTTTAATCCAATTATTGGTGAGATGCCTTTTTGCTTTTGTTCAACCCAAAAGGAAACACACAAGTGAATTCTAAGCACAAAAAATAACTCAAGTTTAATGAGGTTAATGTCTCCTATCTAATTMTATTCTTTACATATTAAAAAACAATCTTTCAGTATGTATTCATAAAAATATTGTAGAAATGGTTGGTCTTCTGCTAAATGCTTTTCAACTAAGAAGTTAGTTAAGTGAGGAAAAAGAAATCATAGGAAATGCAAATATTCCTTCAGACAATGATATATTTTCCATCTTTGAGGTGAACTCCTCTCACATGCCATGAGCTCCTTTTCTTATTGGGTATGTTTAAAACAARCACGTTCTCCCACAGATGTCTGGTGGGATCTCAAAAGCAAACTGGTCGTTTTGGTGATAACCCATAAAGAACAAAACCCCAACTGCTCTGTGCAATTTCCTTTTTTTTTTTTTTTTTCCCCCTGAAGGAAACCTGGGAGTAAGAGCAGAATTTGGTCTTCCAAACAGTTTAGCTCAAAAATCAGCTAGACATCCAGGATAGAGAATATTTTCCAAATCACTTTYTCACAGAATGTCTTTGGAGGATTACAATAAATACTATTTAAAAGTTGCTGCAGTCATGACATGAAACAGATGGAATGCAGAGTTCCTTCTTCACAACTATAAACARCATTTTTGCTCTTTTTTAGAGTGTTGCAGGAACTCAAACCTGACATTTGACTTGTTCTCTGGATTCAATTAGGTTCCTCACACATGTTACTTTGCCTTTAGCATTGCCCTTAAGTTCCTACATCAAGCATAATTTTTGAGGTATTTTATTCACCAAATTTAAATGAGCCACTTTTTCTATCTGGAACTGATTGGGGCTGAGAAGTGGTTTCTGAAAGAAGGCTTAACATCTACCAATAGATACCTGCTTTTTCCAGTCTAAAACTATGACTGTTAAAATCCCTGGTGAAACTATCTGGAGTTTTCAGTGAGGGAGATGATTATGTTTTTATGCTCATCTGTTTTCACTAAACTTTCTAACGCTTCTATCTATTTCAGTCTCTTTATGTAGCACACCATAAACCTTCACACTTAATAGTGCAGGCAGCAAAATATGCTCCTCAAGTTGGTATAAATTACAGGGGTATTACTTGGAGGTCACAGCGGTTCCCAGTGGGTGTTGCTATACAATCACAGCATTAGGTACTCATTGAGCAACTTGGGCTTACCTTGACGCACTATGTGAAGCAATTTTTCTCAATTTAGTGGAATATTTGTAGGTACTAATTTAGGCATGCTGTAAACCTTCAAAATGTAAAGGTTAAATTATTTTAACCAACTGAACCATCTACTTTCCTGTTTGCTAACTGAGTGTATTTTACTACTRAATAGGTCAAAATTGTACTTATAAATATTTCA
The DNA here is from genome assembly GCA_003342815.1 of Eudromia elegans. Classification (NCBI taxonomy): domain Eukaryota; kingdom Metazoa; phylum Chordata; class Aves; order Tinamiformes; family Tinamidae; genus Eudromia; species Eudromia elegans. Next base: position 5,343,010 of record PTEX01000036.1, on the reverse strand, counting down.
ACGGTCCAGAAAATAGTAATTTGTTCATTATATACAAGTCTAACAGCTACTGCATACAAGCAGCTATTATGGATTCACACAAAACAAATATTCTGGAGAGAAGATCATCAACCATAACTTTGATGAATATGTGACAATAAAACCCTGCAAGCTAACATGGTAATAATGGCATTAGCTCAAGATGAAAGAAGGCCTGCAACAAGGTTCAGTGCCTTTGGAAAATACTGCATAGAGTATCAAGAGCTAGCAACTCACCATAATGTTTTGGTAACCGACAATTACTTTTTCCTGATAATTAGAGGCTTGGGAAGAGGCATGCTGCTTTCACCATTTCAGGAATGCTTGATCTTCAGCCAACCCCAATGCTGAGTTATGCAATGCTGCTCATTAGTGGCTCTATCGCTCATGAATACCATCAAATRCAGGAGCTGAAACACAACTTTTCAGACATGAACTACTAGAAGGAAATGAGGAGTTACAGACAGAACAGGAGACACACACAAAAATGTCCCCAAATCATACCTTCCTTGTCAAGTGTTCAAATCCTTTCACAAACATTAATATATTCATCTCATAATGCTCTTCTTGAGTAAAACTGTAATTTCTTTTATGAAGAAACAAGCTGAAAGAATATCCATTGGGCCAAAACAGAGGGTGCTGCACAGGGGCTGGGTGAACTGCAGAGGACAGAGATTCCGGAATAGCCAGCTCTAAAGTGATCCCCTCACAATGGGAATTCCTAAAAAGCTGGCACTGCAGAAAACATCAGTCTAAGTAGCCCTCCAAGGCCATACAGTCCAGAATTTTTTGCTGTGATAAGGGAGGGAGAGATTATTAGTTTATTCAAATGGGAGCCAAAAATTCTGCAGCAGTCAAAAATCAGGAAAGATAAGGGGGCAGGAAGGCAAGTACAAGCAAGCCCCACATCACCCTTTTGAGACTATTCCCTGTCTCTCAGATCAATGGGCTCTGTAAGCCCTATTCCTTTTGGATTTTTCCACCTTCCTCCACTGGAGGCCTGGCCTGGCTAAGCTCCCTCTGAAGAGTGAGAACTACTGTCAGCTCCAGAGCCAAGGGAGCTTTTCTGATATGAACAGCAGGGGAAGAATTGGGCTTTTTTTAGGAAACCTTTTCAAGACAAACTCTTCCAAGTTCTTCAGGTCTGCATTAAAATATTAAGCTCTCTCTCTATATATAAAATATTCAAGCATTTTACTTTTCTAAGTGGGCACAGTGATTTACAGGCTTGGAGGCTGGGGAGGGAGAAGGCAAAGAAAACCTGAAATGTTCGCTTGTATATGTCAGCAGGCAATCCGAATGAAATTGAAGAAAGATCAAGCAAAAAAAAAAAAAAATATATATATATACACATAAAGTATACATTATGACCTCAGTCAAAAATTATACTCAAAGTAAACTGACTGCTAAGATGACATTTTAAGTTGGCAGCCATAGTGAGGACAGAAGAAACCACCCAAAAAAGACCATATCACAGTGCAAAACAAGCTGTATTCCACAAGAGCTCTCAGTRGACAGGGAAGGAAAAAAATTAAGCGCTCTGAATGAATGCAGTTTCCACCAGGGCCCCAACAACTTTTCAAAGACTTATCACTCATTTTGCTAAACTCCTGAAGCTGGCAGCATACAGGGACAGGGGAGAACTGGATTCCCCTTTTGCAGGTGCAATTTTGCATCTAGAAAATTAATTCCAGGTGCACAACAGAGTATTTATCCATCTCTCTAATACAAAGCTATAGTTTGACTGAYGTCTGCTTGCTGAAATTCCCACCTGCAGTTCAACTGTGGGTTAAAAAAGGGGGGAGTCCTCTTCTGAAAATCTGTCTTTGCTTTGACCCCTTGCCACATAACACGGTGATACACTGGGCCACAAAGAGATAAACTACATCTTGACTTTACAGTGAGCATTTTAGGCATACAATTTATGTATGTCAGTTATTTGCGGTAGATGAAAATATTTTTTCAATTATAAATTAAACTTACAGGGAAGAGAAACATCTGGAAAGGCCCTCTCTGTACTTGCAAATATGGAATTTTGAAGAAGTATGAAGGCTTTAGGGGTGTCAGACTGTTTTAAATTCTTGAAAAATCACAGTTCAAATTACATTTTTTCCCCCCTGCATGCACACTGTTGGAATCTGAGGAAAGCTCAGGATTCAAAACTGCTGCAGAAGCGATCAAACGGTACATCTGTCTCTAGAGCAGAGCAGCAAGCTATTGAGGTTTTCTGCCTGGGATCATTTCAATTTGTTTACAACACTGCTAAACATCTAACACTTTCCAAACTGCTGTTCACCGAGAGGAGCATGATCGCAGCGCAGTGACACAACATGCATGCTGTCCTGGGCACATCCCCTGCTCAGCTCCCAGCAGCACAACCCTGGGCAGCTTCACCCAAAAGTTCCGCCCTCAACAAGGAGGGCTCAGAGGAACACGCGCTCTGTTAGACCTAACATTTCTATTTACCACTTTGCTCAAGAAGAGGCTGAAAGAGGAAGAAGTGAGATTCATTCACTAGTATTTCTAAGTGAGACAGAGTAAATAAAATCATCCTTTTGTTTTACATGCAGAACACTATCAAAAGATAGTGTTCGCCTTTCACCAACATTGGAGCAAATTGATAGGAACAAGTTCACATGGATGAGTGCACTCTTTAGTGTCACTATATATAATGGGCTTGGAAAGGCTAGAGCACAGGTTTGGTGTATTGGAAAACCATCAGGATTCAATGTTCACTTCCCACCAAAACATAGTTGGGCCAAAAAGAAGGTGGGAGAGAGGAGGCGTAGATTGGAATTACAGAGGCTTTTGAGCCCACCAACACCGCTACAAATAGGAGGCTTCTGCTAACAATTATTCACTCCATTAACCATATTCTGTTTTTTTGTGGACAAAAGGAAGCTATATCAGCAAATTGCACAGTGTCTCCTGGCTTAGCTCGCTGCTGATTAAACAAGCTCACATGCAGTAGCATACCTCACTTGTCATGTTCTAACCAGCAGCCCAACTCCTTCTTCCAAAGCAGACACAAGACCAAGTTAGCTCACGTAGTTTTGGCAGCTCAGCACCTCTTTCTATTCCTCTACATGGGTTAGAAATCCCTCTGGGTAGAGGGTGCATTGAAATGACAGCTCAGGGCCAGCTGCGAGAGTTGGGAAGAGGTGGCCGCACTCTCCTCCCAGGCACAGCTTCTCCCAGGTAAATGGCTCCTGAGCGAAGCTAACAAGGAGCTGCAGACCCTCAACTGAATCCCCATCCATCCTGAAGCTGCTCGAGGGAGTGGCAATTTTATATGTAAAGCCTAAAAAAAAATAAGAGATCACTTGAAAATTCTCAATCTCTGCAGGAAACACGGATTTTGGGCAGGAATAGCTGAGCAATCCTGGGATTGGCTCTATAGCAGCTCTTGGCAAGTAGTACCTATTTAACCTAAACACATGCTTTTACAAGTGGYATCCATGTTATTTGTTATTACCAAGGACCTATATTTATGGGGATATATAGATAATGTATCCCAGGAGCAAACCGTGCAGATAATAGAGGCAAAGAGTGAAGGGGAAGCAGAAGCCCAAGTCTGTGAAATGACTGCCCCTAAATCACTGAGCAGGAATCAATAGTAAAACACCTTGATCTCCTGATTCCCAGCCAAGTATCCTGTCTGCTAGACCATACTGCTTGTCCTTTCTGGAAACAGTATTTACATCTATGTACCAAAGGGCTTATTTACAATTGCACATGGTCTAATAGGCCATTTTTTATATATAAAATATTTTTTTAAAGGAACATTTTTAGAGGAATTTATTTGGAACTGCTTTTCCACTGAAAAGCAGCCCCTTCAAATTAGTGGTATCTAACAGGCAGCAGACTGTACTCTYATCTTTTGAAGCAACCTCAGACTGTGAAATCACTTGAGCACTCTGTGCATCACCATGCCCAGGGATGCTAAAGCCTGGAGAATAATTGTTGTCAGTTTTAAGTAGTGTCCTGAGTTTAAATCCAAGGATACTTTAAAGTCCTTGGGCTCATTGTGAGTGTGAGAAGGGTAAGTGCACAGAAGGACTAACAGAAATCCCCTTGGTCACTGGCTCCAGCCCTTCATGCTCACAAACACGCAGTGGGTGAAACAGACTGACCCRCGCCTCAATCCCCTGCAGTTCAAGAGCATTTCAACTGCAGCTGCCTCGCTGAGACTAGGACAGACGCCTGCCCAAGAAAACTCTTGGCTTCTGCAGGGAACTATCAACCTCCAGCTGCGACTGGAGTTAAGCCAGCAAGAGCTACTGACCCCAACATTAACAGGTTGCCTGGAGATCCAGGTTGGTTAGGGCCTTCCCTGCATGAAGTTGTGTCCCACCAAAGAAGTCACCTCAAGCCCTCCATCCATCAGCTCTCCAAAGGGAGTTTGATGGCTCCAGGCTCCACAAAGAACTTGTTGTGCACCTTGCAGACCCCAGGAAGGCTAGCAATGCTTGCTCTATGTGCTACAGGACTCACTGAGAAATATATCCTTCCTCTCTTTATGCACACACACACACTCCTATAACTTCTTACAAGCTCTGGCCACATCCAAACTGACTGAAGCTGCAGCAGGTGACACAGACAGCCTTAGGGCTATGTCCCTGCACACTGCAGCTTAGGCACCAGCTCCAAGAGCTGTGTGGCTGCTCTCCAAATCATGCACTGGGGTTGTCTTTCCAAGACGCACAGTGCAGAGAGGCTGGGGAGGGCTGCGCTCACACCCTGAAGTGGAGGCTACACGTACCTGGGAACTGACCTACGTCAGGACTTCAGACRCAGCCCTGGATCCTCCAGTTTCGACACAAGCGTCAATATACTTAATTCAAAAGATCAGTGCCTCATAATACACACAGTGTACCACCCAAGGAGAGCAAGGGTTACCAAGGGTATTTCCACAGCTTTCAGAGCATGGGCTGGCTGCCTGGAGACTTGTAAAGACCAGGTAACATTTCCTCTGCAGAATGTGCTCATCAACAGAGAAGCCACAACTGTAATGTGAAGCACATTTAAACCCAGGACACCAGCACTGAGAGCTCTCAGCCCCAAACCCAAGGGTCTTCAATGACTGGGGCTAARGAGAAAATTCATTTGCAGACATGTGGCTACATTCTTTCCAAAGCGCATCCAGCCAATTAAAAGCAATTTTCAACGTTTTCCTTGCCCTATTTCTGGTTTAAAAAAAAAAGAAAAGATCAACATAGAAATGTAGTCTCCAAATGACATTAATAGAATCAAGATGGATCCCTGAAATCTTGCAATCACTGGCAGGAGAGCTGAAGCCCACATACACATAACACAAATTAGGAACTCACATCAATTACAACGGGTTCTTCTTAATATATACAGTAGATTTATAAGCTTTTATTAAAAAAAAAATAAAAATTGTTAACACACAAATTGAGAATAACAAGGCCTTTTTCTTTAGAGGGAGACAAAGCAGCATTAGATCAAAGCCAACATCTAAAACTCGAGTGATTATTTTTAACACTCTGTAACTCGAAAATAACATGAGCATTTAAAGATGCATAATCTGTTTTAAGTGTGGCAATTTTCAGGGGAAATCAATTTTTCAAGGTGAAGGTCTAGAAGTGTTCATCTGGTGTGCCTTCAGTCTGAAGAAACTATTGCTTTTCATAATAAACACATCTGATTTCAGTGATATTGGTCAGTTTTTCCTCTTGGTCTTCATTCAAAAAAAATGATTACCTGACACAGCTGTCCCTGTTTTCTGTTTAATTGTGCTTGCTGCCTGTGGAACATGTAAATTTTCTAGCAAGTTTTCCCTAGACTCGCATTTAAATCGGTACTGGCAGACATCTCGGACAAAACCGGTTAGGAAAGTTGAAGAAAACATCCCTTGCATAGTGGATTTGTACAGGACGCTCTCTTCACTCATTAGCTTCCACGGTAAAAAAACTAATTCTCACTGAACACCTTGTCCCTGCTCTGAGGCACTGGCCTCTAATTCCCACTCTGTGGGAATGTGGGGTTGTGCAAGTGCTGGTAGTTCCGCAATAGCACAAGTGCAGGAGAGACAGACACACAGGGAGATCCTGGTAGCAAGTCAGATCCCTACCAACAGTTCTATATATTGGCATTCTCTCRAGGACACAGGTATAACTACTATAAGCATGTCATTGAGCAAAGCCACCTACACAACTGGCCATGGGTTTGCTGTTGCTTTTGTGAAGCAGGARTACTTGTACTGCCCACCTCAATCGTACCAAACACTCTGGTGAGCCTGGGCTCAGGGCCAATCCCGGTGATGGTCACTGTCCRCCCTGCTGGTTTTGTTTGGCCGCTGTGGGAGTGAACTGATTCAGCCAAGATAACAAGCAATACCTGGAGCAGCGTGGGAAAAACAAACCTGTCTTTTATGTCTCCCGCTTGCGTCTCACCAATATACCCGTTCTCCCCCTCCTTYGCCTCCCTAGCCTTACTTGCTCCAGTGTGCTACCTTTCTGTCCTCCTTAAGGTCACCTGGGAACCTGCAGAGCAGCCAGGTGTCTACCCCACAACAGCCCTCGCTGCCGCGAGCTCACCAGGGACAACTACTTGACAGCAGAGCCTGGTGCCATTTGATTCGAGTTCCTCACTTGCAACAACACCGCCTGGGTGTTTTATTGGGCCTTGGGGTTTTTTTTGGTTTTGCTTAATGAGTTCCCTATGCRCAATGTGTAAACACAGTCTAGAGCTCACTGGCAAGTTCCGTAAATGATTGTGTGAACTCTATCTTTGCAGCAGTAAACATCAGTAAATCTGAGGGCACCTGTTTCTCCCGACAGTGGCGGTTATATATATATTGAGAGAAAACAGGATTTTTTCAGCAGTAATTTAAGGCAAACTACACGTGTTCCTCTGCACTTACTGAGTTCACAGCTCCAACCTCCCCAGCCTCAACAAAGCTTCTCGGCCCACAGCAGCCCCGCACTGCAGTCAGACGGGCACACTTGAAGCTACCCAACCACATTACAAGGTCCTTTCTGGCTCTGCTGGAAAGACTGTTGCTAATGTGAGACAGTCCTTTTTAACTTCTCCTTGAYGCCAGGCATGAGATAAAGTGATGACTTGCTGGAGAAGAAATCCCACGGGCTAAAGGCTCTCCTTTAGCTGGACGTCACACAGTTCATAGCACAGTATCCCTTCAGTGGGGCCTGCAAGGCAGCCCTTGCCTGCAAAGGGAGAACACCTCAGACACCTCAGACACCTCAGAAACAACCCAGGGAGCTGTCTGAACATGGTCCTGCCCCTTCAGCTTCCTCCAAGACCAGTGTCCAAGCCCTTCTGAAGTCGCAGCTGATGGCAGCCATTTCATTGCAAATTCATCTTGGTCCTGCCCCACTTGGCTAGGAATTCCAGCATAAGCAACTTCTCGATCTGTAGTTTTTCCTTTCTCACTTTAAAGAAGCAAGCATCTGATGAAACACTATACAATGTAAACAAAAGTCAAGTCCTTTGTTTTGTTAAAGAAATACCAAAGCCAAGTGCAAAGTCCCTGGAGACGCTCACAGGATATCCAAAACGATTAACCCCTTGGTCAGACTCCCCTGACCTCCAAGTCAGATCAGCCATGTTTTTCTGCAAGCATTTCAGTTCAGATCTTCAGGCAATACTAACAGTCGAGTCTTTCCTACCAGAGTTACGTTCTAAAACCCATGCACAGGTTAGAAGCCTGCATAATAAACTGTCCTTTGGCCTTAGTAAACTCGTATCACTTTTCACAATGCTACCCACCCTCTGGAGGCAATAATGTCGACCCTGTCAATTTTACAAGCATCTTTCTAAGGTTGTTTAGAAGTAAACCCTCATTCCAGGTCCCAGGCCAGTCATTCTGAATGTTGCACATAAAATGGATTGCTCTGGAAACCTGAAAGACCCCTAAGAAAATGGCCATAAAGACTCCAAATCCTTCCCCAAGCACAAACACCTCAGTTCGGTAAAGGCAGAGCAGAATCTCAGCCTATGCCTCTGCATAAGGAATGGCTGAAGACTGCATAAAACACATTTTAGAGCAGGGAAACACTTGCACTCACACTAATCCAAAGCATAAGACAGCAAAGTCTTTAGGGAAAAAAGTGGAATATAAAATGCAAATACTGGCTGCCAACAGGACAAGGAAGACTCCACCCTCTGCTGAAATACATCAGTGTAGCTTCTGCGCACAGCGTGGGGGCTCTGCACGTATCTGCGAGTTTTAATCCCAGTTTCCTCAACYGTGGCTGAGAAAGTGTGGTTGAACTCACCTCTGAAACTGTGTGTGCAGTTCCCCTTAGTGGAAACTGTTCTTAGCAGGCATTAGGAAGATGTTCTATGGACAGCAGCCCTCCTGAACTGGCACAAGTATCACCAGCACTGAAAACAGAAATTGCATGGGCAGCTACACTTGTGCTGACACTTTTAAGCCTTGTCAATACTCAGGTAACACATAACCTTCAAGCAGACTATGTAGCAACTTATTAATTAGATTAATTAAAACTAATTGGGGCATCTTTGATGTTCTTGAAGACAATTCTRTTGCTGGGTGCAGCAAAAGGAGAGGACTCATTGCATTTCAGGAAGAAATGGGATTCAAAGACAACTTCAGAGTGAAAATATGCTATAGTCTCAAACTGAATTCTTTGCTCCAGCTAAAGATGCAGCCAGTTCCACAAGACTCTAGGCCACGTTTAAAACTCTGATTTCAGCTCCCAGAGTGCAAGCCATCTGCTATACCTTGCAGTGTCAACCTGATCTGCTGCTCAATAAGGTCCTCACTGCCTATCATTTAGTCATGACTGTGCACTCACCCAGATTTTGAAACTCTTTTGCTTAGGGAGATCATCAGGGAAAAGAAGGGAAATGCACAGAACAAGCCTCACCWTTGTCAATCATGGCAGCAAGAGAAATCCTTTCCTGGTCGAGGCATGGCAGTAATCTGCAGATTTGAGAACATTTGCCATGAGCTCTTACCTAGCTGTGTACACACATTTGATCAGTTGGAAAGCAGCAGTTTTGAGAGACATCTTCCACAATATTGATGTGCAAGAGGTAAAGTTCCACGTTTGGATTTTGGCAATCTATCCTGACTAGTACAAATGTCTCGTTTCCATGAGAACAATATTGGAAAAAAAAAATTTGGCTCCTAAATCAGACTTCAGCTCAGCAGTAGTCAAATCATGTAAGCCCCAAAAGGCTCCACAGCCAAGACCATGGAAATCTGGCTTTTGTGTCTGCTCAGACTTCTAAATACAAGAATGTAGTTGCAGAGCAACCATGGAGGATTTGTACAAGGGGGGTTTTTTCATTTTTCACCCAAGTAACAACAGTTCCTGAAGAAGAGAAATGACAAAAGAAAAACAAAGGAAAAAAAAGAAAAGGTTTCTTTTTAAAAGGTACACACACACCTGTATACAAACTATTAAGAACGATATGGAAAACCTATTTCTGAAATTACAGATTTCTCATCATTTTGGGCAGTTAAGAATAACTTCCAGGGAAGCTACTTTCTTCAATTTACTGTCATTTCTGTATAAACACCTACCAGACTATAACRGTTAGGAGCTAAAGCTTGGGCCATTGCAAATAGCCACTTGCAACTTAAGATATCAATTAAATACCATTCTCATTTTGCAGAGTATAATTTACTCTCCCAACCAGCAAGCAGAAACTGGCAGCCACACTGTACACCTGTTATTATGCATTACAATGAAATTAAAATATTTAGAGAATTTGGCAAGTCTACTCGGCTCAAACTATGCTGGTAGTTGTAACTGTGAACTGCGTACATGAATGCTGTTCCTGCTTGCTAGAAAAATATTGCTGCACAAAAAAACTACTGGTGGCCAGCWGCTGGCCTTTCAAGATAAGTATCAAAAACATGCACTTTTTGACATTTGGTCAGATGGCATGGGTGGTGAGGCGCTTGTTGTTCAGCAGAAGCAGGAGGGAAAGGGCCGAACAATGCCCCCCTTGCAAGCCACATGCACTGACCTCAATGGGTGAAGTGCAGAGCACTATTTATTCAGGTGCAAGAATACAAATCTTTGCGGGTTGCTCTGCAATGATAAAACAAAGAAGCTTCCAAAGAATGCGCTCCATGTGTGACTTCCAGCACTGCACTGTAAGCACGCCGCATTTGCAAGATCGAGTGACAGCCAGGAGCAAAATTATTGTCGGCTGGGGCCGCTGAGTGTACAACTGGAGCAGCTCTTAAAAATGGAAAAGTTTTATAGTGCTGCAGATTCTAATTGGGGTGTAGGGAATAACACAAGGACCTAATGGAGGTAGGCTTTTCTCCCTCAGGTACCCTGCTTCAGCTGTCCTAGCCTTTTCATGTGAAAATAAATGGCACAAGCTGGCAATAAAAGGCAATTTATGTGCATTTCTKCTGTATTCATGGACCAATTGTACTATTAGAGCACAGGGAACTATGTAAATCCAAGCATGGCCAGTGACCATAGCTTGTGTCATTGGTTATTATTTGTTTTTAAAATCAGAGAATGTATGCTCAATCCAAAGCACAACCAAGTCACGCAGGATGAGGAATTCCAGTAATTTCAGGAATACAAAGCTCTTGTCATGAACAACAGGAAAMAACACAGACACCTGTGCATCAGTGATCCCCAACATGAAAAAATTCTCAACGTGAGCTGGATGCTGGAGGTTTCACTATATAGCCACCACTCACGCTAATATTAGGTAGCTGGTCATCCTGGTGCTTCTGACCAAGTGACTGCAGTTTACAGTGTTACTAGGTTATTTCAACCTCATCCACAGATTAACATCATCATCCCTGGGTTTTGCTCAAAGTGTACAGAATAGGGCTCCTACTTAGAGCTTACCAGCGTTTCTGCAATGCCTGTAAAATCTGACCAGTCCCATGGCTCTACACTTAAAATGGTGATCGTTTCAACTACACAGGATTGATACTGACTGTCAGTGCTATTTCCTAATCTTGTCGATTCTGGATGCCATCTGGCAGCTTGGCACTTACTTTACTTAATGGTTCAGTTAACCGTAACCCCAATACATTGCTTGCAACACGTGGCTTGCTTGGGTCACAGCTGTTCCCACAGGAGACAAGTGCTTCCACATGTGCTCTACTTGCCTTTTCATGCATTCCCTGCAGGACAGACATGCCCCTCTAATGATGGAGTGTCCTAATCCTTGCTGTGACACTGGTGAGCATCTCTGCCTCAGCGGGATATCCTAGCCCTCYTTGTCAATACTTATTGCCTCCTTTTGGCACCTCTCTCCTAGGAGTATAACCCTGCCTAAGATTCTCAGCCCCAATAAACAGCTCTGTAAAAAGAGCAGGAAGGGCTCAGCCTCAGTCTAACACATTCATTACCTGCAGAGAGAACAAGGCAGTTTTATGCTTCATGCTCCATTTGTCCCTTGGATGTGTACATATGTCCTAACCTCTGTGTTTCTCCAGTGATCTCTTCAATCCAAAAACACTGAAGAAGAGAACAAGGGAAATACTGAAATGCCAAATGCAAGTGGCTGTCTCCTTCCACCCCTGCTAAGATCAGGATGGAGAGATATCCTCAGATGAAGAGAAGAACAGACAGCATTTCTTCACAGGTGATTTCCAGAGTGAAAAAAAGAGCTAAACTGGGAGTCTTTTCTGGTTCATTTAAAGGGTTAGAAGCAAAAGCCTATGATCCTCCAAAGAATGAAGGTCAAAGTAGGAGCAAAAGCTGAGCTATCTTCACCTACCTAATTTTATTTCAGTAGAGGGAGAAATTTAGGCCAAGAGAGTTTCATCCCACTATGTATGTTTCAATAGTTCCCCATTACAAATGGGTATTATCCGCTTCTCTGCCCTGCAAGAATAGAGAATGGCCTCATCCTTTACCCCATATCTGTTCCAGCTGTGTGCTTGAAGTAAATCCTGCTGTGCCAGGCCATTCTGTCTCTGCTATTTCTCCTGTTCAGGAATGGAGGTCATCCCCTCTAGGACTTAACTTCCTGCAACTCACAGCAAACAGGAAGCCAAAAAACATCTAATCCTTTGATGCCCTGTGCATCCCCCTCAGATCAGCAAAGAGCCCAATTTAGCTCTTGAGCAACCACGATTGCACTGGCAGCAATGAAGGCAGAGGGATGCTATCCTTTCACAGTAAATGGATCGCTATTCTGGAAGTGAGAAAGTATTTCTGAAAAAAAAAGGCAAGACCTACTTTCTTAGCTTTCTTTGCTTTGACTTTTCAAGAATTTTGCTTTTAAATAGGTGGAACATCTGCAGAACAAAAGAATGCCAAATCTGCAGAGCTTATCTGACCCATTCGAGTTTACCTTTTAGTTAAATTCATCTCAATAGATAGATTTTTTGAGATAGATTTGAGCTCTGGAAAAGCCATCTCCGCTCAGAAAGCATAAAAGAATTCTGCTTCTCCTTAAAATTTTGTCTCAATTCTCAGGTGTGGAGATATAGACAAAATCCTTAAATGTTTCTTTATTAAGTTCTTTGCCAAAACCTTCTGTAGAAATTAAAATGAATATCAATTGCTCTATGTTTGCCTTTGCAGAAGCTTTCAGTTAGGGATTGGGCTGAGATACAACAATTAATGCCAATGGTGAAATGTTTTCTTTTTCTGTGTGTGTAATGTGTTAACCAAGGATTGGACTGAGACCACTATATGCAATTCAAAATAACTACTGGAATAGGAAAATAATTTTCCAAAAATTATAATTCTTTCAGTGGTTATCTGAAGAGATACCTATGAGTTCACTGTTACCTATACTTGGGAAGACATAGGCAGTGTTGTTAATGTACAGAGACCATATAGAAGCAAGATATATGGTTCCAGTTCAAGCCTTAATCTACCAGTTAACCAAGTTCTTTCATTAGCTCCAGTCAAAAAGGACTAGCTTGCTTCTCTTTTTCATATTCACTTTGCTTAACTGTGGAGAGCTGTAGAAAGTTCTGCCCAGGTCATATTGCCTCTCTTTAGGTTTACAGACAGATATCAGAGATAAAGTATCTGCTATGTTTTCATAACATATTATTCTTATTTTGGTAATAGTATGAAGTTTTCTTATACATAGTTTGCACAGAGTGAGATATCTTGGTAAACTGTATGTTTAGCAAGGCAACAAGCATCAGTCCTTGCCTCTCCCAATCTCCCCCTGCCTCAGAGGCAGGGGGTATCACAGGCATTTCCCTTTAGGGCCAGGTAGCAAATCCACTGACTTGGCTAGGGCTAAGGCCCACAGAGACTGAGCCCAAGTGCAAGTTAGAATACATTAAAAAAATGAAATAAAAAACTCTGCAAAGCATAATTCACTATGGGAAATCTGAACACAGGTATTGCTTCAACAACAAACTGAAACACATACATAGAATTCTTGAAAATCAAGGCAAGTTGTCATCCTGAAGAGAAAAATTGAAAGAGACACTAGAATAAAAATTTATATAGAAATACTCCAAAAGGAAAATTTCCCATTTGACTCTGTGAATCTGCCTTTTGCCTCTCAGCAACAAATACATTACATTTTTCGGCAGCAGTGAAGTCCAGAAATGTTAGTCTATCGCAACAAAAAGGAAAACTGCAGATTATGGCACGATTTTTAAGTCAGAATTTGTGGACAAGCGATCAAATGAGCTGGGTCTTCCTTTGTCCAAGTGGAGGGGTCTGAGTACCAAGAACAGATGTTCCCAGCTGGAAGCCTTTAAMAAAACTTAAGGCTTCTCCTGCCTCATCTTCTCGATGGCTGTCAGAGGGATAGGCATTTGAGAAAAAACACAGAAGACTTCTCACATCTAGTTTAAGGAATTTGCCAAGAAATCAATAGAACTCTTCCATCAGGAGGTTTTCCAATTTCACTTCCTGTTCTATCCATCAAAATCAAGAGCAATAACAGGGAGTAAGGAAAATCAGAATGTGACCTGAAAGATAATATTTAGGGACAAATATTCTTGAGCTGTTTTTCATCTGCAAAGAAGATAGAGGAAAATTACAACTATGCTATTCCTGATGGAATCTSAATTAACCTAAATATGTCCTTGTCTAGAAGATGAAACTGGAAAAGCAAGTTTCAAGTTTCTTAAYAGATTTTAATGAATTCCTCCCTCTAACAAAACAAGCATATTGCAAGTGTGATTCATCAGTTTAGTTCTAGAACATGGATCTAAAGCATTATTTCTAGATGTTTCTGTTTCTAGTGGTTTCTAGATGTTCCTGAGGCCTGATGAAATGCATATAATAATTTATTCCAGTCTAGATGTTTATGCATGGCTTCTAAAGGCAAGTTTCAACATGACCATGCATAGCAAAGGCTATGGTTATGAAACATATGTGGAAACAACATTTTCAGCTAGCAGTGGCTATTAGACACATCCAGAAAGATAACACTTCAATCACCTTCCATTACAGGGGAATTGTTTGAGATAGAAAAGGATATAAATAGAAGATATAGTTGGTGAAATGTGYCCTGGACACCAGTGATGTTGGTGTTTTTCTCTGATGTGGCAGAAGAAAACTACTTTCTCCTCAGGAAGCTGAAGGGAAARAAGAAACRGAGGCCCMAAATTAATGTCTATAATGGTCAAAACTAAGTGAAATGAGTTCTAAGCATAATTCTTGYATTAATTTACACTGAATGCTYGACTGTACATGAACTGAACATATCCACTGTCAAATCATTATTTAGACATCAACTGTGTACACACTTGATAATATTCATCTAGGTAACATATGCTAAAGGAATGTACAACGAAGCACATTGGGAAGCAGCAGAAACAGTATATATTTGCTTGAGTAAATCATACTGACAGTGGAAAAAGCTAGGTAGAGCTGTTTGTTATGAAGTGAAAAATACAGAAATTTTCATAATGCAGTTCATGGACACTTACCCAATATTCTAGGGTAAAGTATCCAGACTTCGTTTCTTTAAAATCTAGTGTTTATAAGCGGAAAATAGGTTGATCAAGTAAGCAATAGAGCTAGCAGAATTCAAAGACTGGGTACTAGAGGTTCATAGCACTTTTGGTCCATGCAAAAGGATGCTTTCTGTACATCTAGATAGATGGACAAGTAAATCACAAACCTTCCCATTATTGGTCTGAATAAATGCAACTAATGTCAWGTTGAACACATATTCTATCTTCATTAAGCCTTTTGGTCTATGTATAAGTTACCAATTACAGTAAATTAAAAGCACTTGTATTGCTGGCTGTCACCTCATCACTCAGCTTTTAGTTCTTTCACTAATCACGCTGAGTGTGTTTGACAGAAATAAAGCTAGAGGCTCCATCCCATTAAAAATCTCTCTCTGCATATGAAAATGGTAGCTCCTATAAAGAATACCTTCCTTGTCTGAAAGCAAACAGAAAGGGCAAAGTCTTCTTAGACTTTTCTTTGCAAGCTCAACATTTCACATATATGTGTTGGTACCTAGCACTTCTTGTGGAGTAACTAAACCCCACCTCTTCTACAATATAATAAGTGGGATTTCGCTGTTTCTTTTCTTTAGTCTCCTACTCCAAGGATGTAGCAGCATCAGATCTGTGGGAATGAGCATGTRCGGCTCTGACATAGCATCAGGACTCCAGGGAAGCCCCACTCCCCAGAGGAGCTCAACTCACCCAGAGAAGGCAGAGAAGAGGTCAGTGTCAAGGACAGGGCTGCAATGATTGGGGTATCAAGAGGAGCAGTAGAGTACAGTAGAGTCAGGGACACACAGTGGTGCCCCTCTCGGGTAGCTACATATTACTTTAACTRCAGCAGCTTCCTCGGCCTCAAAAATAGGAAGAATAGGAGCTCATGTTGGAACACACAGACTCTGCTGCATTAATTTTATATAAGTAGTAACAATTTCATACAACAAAACATCTATTTTAACAAGTCCTTTGCATAGGTCTATGGCTGCTCTAAAACACACATGAAGAAACTCAGATCCAAACTAGRTATGCATATAAACATCCAGTGCACAAATATTATAACACAAAACAAAAGGAAAAGACAAGCAAAAAACTAAGAGAAGCAAGGCACTGTATTGATTTGATAGAGAAAGATTCAGTTCAAGTCAGAAAAGACTTAGAAAACCTCATTTTTATACTTGTTCAATTCTGAAAACCTGTCTCTAAGCCAAACCACTGTCCATCCACACTCAATATGTGAAAACATTTCTCAGAGCAGTTGTTTTCAAGTCTTTCTCCACAATCCTGTCTTCATAAAACAACAAYAATCAAAGCTCTAGAACTACAAAAAAACGAAACTGCCACTACTGGTGGTTCTTGACACAGATACTCTCCATCATMCCACCATGGGAGTAGCTACAGTGAGACCATGAGACCACAGAGCTGGGTTTCTTTCCTCAAAACATTCCATACCTGCAGGTTGAGCATTTTCATTCTCCCTTTGCAACAAGAAAGGATAGACACAACCTATCAACTTGGTTCAAAATAAAAYCACCCACCTGTACCAGACCGCATGGGCCCCAAAAAAACATTTTCAGCAAGGAGCCTGCAATCTTCACTCTTCTCTGACACAATACTGAGGTCTGATGTCCAAGTTGCCCAAGTTCAACCTAGAGTGATATAACCTGGATGTGCAGAAGACAAACCCGGACATATGGACAACAAACATGGATACGCGCAAGACCTTCTTCCCTATGGCTAACCTTCTCCATGAATCCAGTTCTGAACTGACCACCCTTGCAGACCAGAAGGTGTAGTTTTATGCTATACCTTTCTAGTGTTGACACACATTAAATTTAACTAAAGCAAACCACATAAATAGTTTAATAAGATTTATTTGCTGTTGTCTAAGGGGAAAATAAGGCAGAGGAAATATGTTTTATATATAGTCAAGCACTATGATRGTGACAGAACAAAGACATATACTCTCACTCTGCACACTAGCAGGCTGTAGGGGAACCTCACTACACAGCTAAAACCCTCCTCCCAAGGAAGAGGTACAAATGGCAAATGCCACTGATTTCAGCAGGGAGCTACTTCACTACTTACATACCAATTCTACCCCTCCCAGAAAGGCTTTCTTAAATAAAATACCACCAAAAGGGCTTCTGAGAGATGGTAGAAAAGATTTTTTTGAGTTAAATCAAAATAGAAGAATTCAAACAATGTCATACATGCATGCTTGCCCAAATACTTTGATAAATAAAAAATAATCCCAAACTAATCTCCCTAGAAATGCAAAACCCTCATTTCACTGTGGTGTAATACATTTTGGCTTTTGCTTCATGTACATATGGTTCAAATTAGCACCTGCATACCTCAGTTATTAAATAAAAAACAGCTCTCTTCACATGACCTGTAGAGTTCTTGTATACAAGAACTTATCCCACAGCATTATGTCTTCCCTTATCAGATGTGTGTGGTATGACATACTGAACGCAGCACTGCGGCGCAACTGGCACTTGTTCAATTCCCAAGCACAGGGTCGCATTCCCCAGTGCACTGCTCTAACACAGACAGTCCAGGCTTGGTGGCTAATGGATGTAGCCCTGGAATTTTACCTAAGCACCTTCAGATATAACCTAAGTCTGATGAACGAAGCTCAGCCTCTTGGGAAAAATGCATCTGTCAAAACCACTGCTCACAGCATGTAGCTGAACTGAGAGGTATGCACCAGCAGTCCTTATCTTGATTTGTTGCACATAAGTTAAGGTGTATGTTATGTGAGCAGGGTTGCAAATGAAAAGTTGCTGTTCTAGATGTATTTTCAAAATAGTGCTCAGGGATTTGGATGGTGGAAGAGGAATTGTTTTATCATTAAGGCACATATTTCGTTGTTGAAGAAGCATCGTTTCTATTCCAGACTCTTCCAAGCATTTCACATGAGCCTACACTATGGCTTCCTGTCTCCAGATCTCATCCTGATCTGTCAGGCTGGTGCTCATCAACACTGTTGGCTTGMACCAGCTGAGGACATAACTGTGGATGTCTTTCTGCCTCTGTGTACACGCAATCTTTTGCATCATGATGTGCAACTGGATTTGCTCCTGCAGCTAACAGATTAAAGATCTTGGAGGGTGACAGCCTATGTGCTTGGTGCTCCAAAGATACCTGGTGCTAACATTGAGAGCTGCACAGGTCAAGCCTTCTACAGTTCTTCAGAACTCAGTAACAGACTAGCTGCCCTGGAGGAGAAGGTCCCTCACTTCTGTGCACAGGCAGTGTGCACAGCAAAACAAAGTCTTTTCTAATGTAGGAATGTTAATATCTTTTGTTAAATGTAGTAGAAATCTTTAGGATAGTAATATATAGGATCGCCATGTAATATATACTCATGTAAATAGTGGTCTATAAAAGCATTATTAATCAGTTCAATCCTCGTTTCATTTGTAGTCATTTCTCCAGGCTTTCAATAAGCTGTTCCAGGCTACAGCCTTAGAGATGGCTACAAAGAGCTTGCCTGCTCCAAAGTTAGTAAATAAACAAATAAAAACTTGTAAAAGTACCATTCTGTCCTCACATTGTGAAGAGCTATAGTGAAGAAAACCACAGTGACTACTCCAACAACACAGTCCAAATACCAGGGTCCATAGCAAGACCAAGGGAAAAGCTACCACRATGGAAGTGTCCCTAGATGATAATGAGTTAGACCTGGGCTCGCGGGCCATGTTGTGAGCTCACTTCTACTAAGATCCGCAACTCCACCCTGCCTGGATGCCAGCCTGCGTTATCAAAATTGATCTAACCTGAAAACTTTGAACCTATTTTTGAAGTATTTCATGAGTGCAATATCTTGAGCAAACCACTCCCTAAAAACAACAGTAACTTGCATGTGGCCAGCATTTAATTCACAAAGGCTTACTTTCTAAGACAGTSCTCACACCTGTGCTTAAATGCCGTTTTGAATAAAGAGTTTTTTCCACTTGCCATAATAAAAACAGCTCTTTAGGATATGTTTGAAGAGCTCCCCAGCAATAACCATTCCCAAAAGGTCAAGCAGTGTCAAACTGTAACATTAGTTTGTTCTGCACTTGCTCAAAGACTGCATAAAGAAAACTTCCAAGTGCAAACACTGAGACATCCAAGAAGATTACATTAAGTGTCTCCCTTTTCATCTCAGTTGAACGCCAGCCAGTAAATACTCAAAATGGTGTTGGACAACTCTGTGCAGCTGTTTGTTAGAGTGGACAAGAGGAAATCATTAAAGATAGAAACTTCCAGKCTCTTTACTTCCACACCAAAATAGAAGAAGCAAGTGGTACAGATCAGCAGCACCATGTGCACGCCTGCGAGCCCACTGCCAAGCAGAGTCTTCTCATGATACAGGCGAGTATTTCTCCAGTGCACGCCGCACTGCCGGGCTCCCATGCTTACGCWTCCAGTAGCTGGAATTTACATAATTGCAATTTCACTTTGCAGACATTGGTGGACTTCTTTTATGCCTGATTTTCTGGACAGCTGTTTCTTCACTAATTATTTCAAACATTTAATGGAAAAATGTAGACCRTATTTGATACAATTATTAGACACACAAAAGAAGAGGAATTTCTCATGGTCTGGAAGATGCGGGCACTAACTTTTTTTTGTTCTTTTTTTTTTCCCCTTCTCATTTGCTCTTTAAGAACAGCACATGCAAAACACTTGTGAAGCCAACACAGCTGCAGGGCCCGCTCACCAGACCAGTGCTGTCTACTCAGTATCCTTTCTAGCTTTTTATAGATACAAGTTAAAAACACCATGAAATTTATTTCCTGTAATAATGATCCCCAAATATTTTCTTTAAAAGTCAGTRTTTCAGCAAAACTCTCCCAAGAATGTAGAGTTATGCATTTACATTGTGTTAACGTGGTCCTTCCCACCCCCACTTCCTTCACTGTTGCATTTGCAGACGCTTTTATGTGCTTTACTTTACCTTCTCCAGGCTTCTTGGTCTATGAAGTTAGGCTGGCACCAACATCTTTGCACGCACCATGCTCAGAATGGGTGGATCACACATTGGACATCTGGCATAACCCAGTACACAGAACATGTACGTGGGCTCTGAGCCTTTTTGCCCAAATCTCTCTTTCCTACCATAAACTCTTGGCCAATATATCTCATTCTTCCCCTCTTTATTTGCTTCAGGCTGCTCCTGGTCTCCAGTTCTGCATTTTCAGGGCCTTGTCTTGGGAAAGACCTCTARAAGCTGTTATTTTAGAAGTATTATTTTAAGCTAGGAAATTTTGCATCTCCTAGCCTGCCTATACAATCAATTCCACCATCCYGATACCACTTTCTCATGCAGCACTTGTTATTTTAACTGTTTTAAAGGCTCCYTTCTCCAACAGCATCTCTCTCCGTAGCGCCTCAGCTCCAAGCAGTACAAGCTCATAGACACTTGTCCCTCAGCCACTGTGTGTAGGCTGTTGGTGATAACAGCCCAATGTAAACCATAGGCTAGGACACATTTTTTGCTCAGTACTTGGTTCTAGCAGCCAGAGAAGTTCCGCAGTGCTGCTACAAATGGTTTGGTCAGTAGGGGCAAATGCTACAGACTGCTCCTATCCCCATCAGCCAAGGCAGCTCTGGAATTTGTTACACGCAGACTGTGTAAGGAACGTGCCCCAGWGCAATAGCAAAGAGAAGAATGGTTTGCATTTCCTTTGTTTATTCTATGTCCATTATTCAGTCTTATCAAAGACACTGCTTCCCTCATTTAGATCCTTACACTATGAGGTTTACAATAACTTTGTAAACCAAAGTTAAAACACTGTCTCCTATGCAAAGCCCAACTAATAATGACAGTTCCTGGACTCTTCTTTACATCCTTACAGGTAGAAAGTGAAAGCTTTCAAACTCCCTACATGCAGGGCTCCAATTACCAAGACTTGAATGCATCTCTAGGTAAGGACACAAGGAAGACAGAAAGATGATGGACTGTACATAAATAAATAAAAGGAGGAATTTAAGAAACACAATGGTGTTTGCCGTTCTAGTATTTTCTCTCTTTGGAGCATTTGGTTTTGCAACGCTAGCATCACCTTTATAGAATACAAATTGTGGGTCACYCCTATAAATAGTAGAGCGGTGGTCCAGTTCCTACAGTTTAAGTGCTTCTACACAGAAAAGACGTCCTGCTCCTCAGGGGAGTATCCTACAGGAATCTATGCAAGCAGTTGGCTCATCAGGCCCAAGATACTTGACACTGATTTTGGGTTGCTTGAGAGTTTTTTGGGTTGATTTTCCATCAGAGCGGGCCTGAAAGCAGAGAGAATTTGCAGCAAACCTGGAAGGAGGAAGAACTCCTTCAACTGAATTACAATTCCTCCTCTTGGACAAACAGGGAAGGATTATGGAGAACACCTATAAACCATCTCTCTCTTGAGCATATGCTGGGTTAGAGAACCAACTTGCAGAAAGCYGATGCTGTCTAACCTAGAGCATTTAATTGCTTTTATTTCACGTAGTCACAGTGTTATGGAGTATTTTCTCCTCATAAGCCATGAAAAGACCTTCCTTCTTGCTTATGGGTATTTGGGATACTGTGGAGGAAGAGGAGGAGGAGATCATCATCTGCTATGATTTACTTTGCCTACTGATATTCAGGCTCTACAGTGGAAGGCAATTTGTCATTTTCCCGTGCCTGTTTTTTTTTATTCTTTACCCATTTAGTTCTCATCTGAGACACTGGTTGCTATAAATCTACTCTGCAAATTGTGGCCTTATAGGAATGTCTTTSCCTGCGATATTAAAAAACAAATGGTGAGTTGTACAAATGATTCCAGAACTGGAATGTGAAAGTGTTCCTCTAAGCATGTCAGTTCATTATTCTCTCATTTATTGGCAGCTCCTAGGGAAGACCACCTGGGAAAAGCCAGCCACTAAGCCGATATGGCAGAAACATTTGCTTACTGGAGCAAGCAAATCTTAGCACCCAAGACTGCATTTTTGTCCTCTGTTTATGCTTTGAAACTATGTTTTGATCCTTGTGGCATCCACCTATGACCTGGCTTTCAGGGCAACAGGTTGGTTTGCCTGGCACCACAGGTAGTGCTTACAGTATCTGACACTCCAAGTATTTAGCTACTGAGAGGAAGCAGCTTTAACACGCTGCAAAGCGGCAGACCTGGACCACGTATAAGGATTTGGCAAACAAGATGCCAGTTAAGTGCCTTCGCTGACAGCAGTGCTGATAACCTGACAAAGTACATGTCTGCAAAATACCGAGCTCACATTGCTGGTGGCTGCTAGATTTATGCCTGCGGCACAGCAAAGAAGGTCACAGAGCAGGTAGGGTCAAGGAACAAGCATATTCTCATACAAGAGACATAACCTGAGGAACTTTGCTTAACACCCAAGTCAATACAATTTACCTTGGCAATATCTGCTGTTTAGATTTATAACTTTGCTAGGTTTCAGTCCTGTTCAGAGCCAAGGGAAAAGCAATCAGTCATCGTGATGAAAAATGAGCAACCTAAGAAATATTGTAAACTTGTCTATCTRATTTGATTTGTCAAACAACAGATAAAATGAGGTTTATTTCATCTTGTCTTATTTTGACAACTCTAGTTGTCAACACGATATATAATTAAATATATATAAGTAGAATAAATAAAGTTGAAAAAAGCACATTGCTGGTAGAAGCTTAAATAAAAACATTTTAATATTGATTGTCTGCAAGTGCCAGTTGAGGGGGAAAAAAATCAGAACTATTACAGTTCTGCACAGAAAACAAGAAGTATTTTGTTTGGAACCTTATAATTTCACCAGTGCCGATCTCCAAAAACAAGAGCTGGTGGCCAATACATTCATAAACATGACCAATTCCTGTTGTTAAAACTGGAAAGTAAAAGCAAGGTCTGCTTAGCAGGAAGCACAGAAGAGCCAATGGAAACCCCCTTTGAGGAAACTCAAGGTGAGAGCCATTGGAGGGAGGTTGAGAAAATGTCAAGCCTGYGAGCAGACTAAGTGCAGCACTTTTCCAAGGTAAGTGCAAGAGGCTGGGGTGTAAGTGCTGTTTATATTTTCTAATATTTTCACTCTGTCTTTTTTTATACAGTAGACCTAGGGTAATTAACTGATGTGAGAAGTGACTAATTCATAACTAGTCATCAATATAAATTGAACACAGGCAGCCAGGAACACTTACCGTAGACAAATCACGGTGGAAGTGTTTCCAAGCTGATTAAATATCCAATCTGTATGAAGCATATCCAAACTTCTTTTTTTTTTATTTCAAAAATATTGCACGAGATGAAGGAATGTCAGGGCTGAACTCTCTAGTACAGATGTAGAACACATGTATTTGCATCAGCTTAAAGCAAGATTACAGACACTGGAAAGCAGTTGTGGTTTGGCACTAGAAATGATCCTTTTTAATTAACTTATGGTCCAAATGATTTCTAGAAAGTCTTCTTCACATTGTAGGAATCAGAATACTTCTACGCGGAGAGGTTTATTCAACAGATTTTCATGGGAGAAAACTAAGAGAACTCATTCCTTCAACTCAGCAAGCTCAGCTGAAGACAACAGTTCAACATAAGCAAGTTCAGCAATATCACAGCTCTATTATATTTGGACTATATTGCAGTTGATTTTTTTTTTCTTCCAAATAAAAGTCTTGATATTTTTGATGAGTATTGATGTATTATGAAGCACAACACACAAGAAACCTATTTCTAAGGGGGAAAAGAGAAGGAAGAAGAGCATCAAGGGAATAAGCTCAATCCTAAACTGTTCAAGTCAAAGGCCTGACTTTGAAAACATAAGCAAATTAGATAAAAAGAAGGCAGCTTTGGAATGCTATCAAGAAACGCTACACATGAGGTGCCTCAAAGCCAGGGGAGTTACAGAGCTGCTGTTTTTCCATTCATCTAGTGAGCAAAGAGAAAATCTGCCCGCATCAAAAATTTGTTCTTTAAAGARCGTGAGGGCATCAGAACTTCATAGACAGAGTTATGCACACAACTACTAAACTACTACTGAAAATCAACTCTCTTCCCATCTATGGCATCCACTGAATTAAAAAAAAAAACAGCACAGCCTACAAGAGGCTCCCAAGTCAGGCTGACATGTTTTTATCTGCTGTTTGGCTTATGAAACCCAGACATGAGAACCCAGATAAAAAAAAGTCAAGGAGCAAAGGTGATCTTATGATTACTAAGGCCAGATTACAGGCATACAAGCAATTACTGTCCAAACCAAATCTAAGAGAACAGAAAAGCTAGACTGCCGCAAGCCAAAAGTACCTTCCCATGGCAGAGTCAAAGCAATAGCAATGGTGAACTCCACACACAACGTACAGTCACTCATGTCTATGCTACAAGCTCTCTATCAGACTCACACCAACTTCTTTCCTCTTTTATCCTCTTTTTTCTATTTGAAATATTCATAAATTCAGTTTTATTGGATTAGAAGCACTGCCTTCAACTTCACCTATTCCTTCTTTAAAATTATTTCCCCATACAGCTTAAAGAATGGAGGTCTTTCACTGAGGAGTCTGAATGTATCTTAAGGCCAGGGTTAGTTGAGGACAAGATGCCTTGTCCAAGCTATTCATCTGAAACATTGGCTACATCTACAGTGCCTGAAACCATCCTCAGGCTCTGCATGGAGCAAGTGTGGCCTTGGGTACTGCAGGGACAGTCTCTGCAGAAATGATTCTGTAAGCCTGATTCTTGTTTACTAGGACACATTCCTTTCCACTAAGTCCACTCAGCTATGCAAGCTTCACGTGAACACGCTCTCAAAGGCTGGCAAAAGCTGTCCTGCAGAGACAGAAAAGAAATGGTCTCCAGGTGAACACCGTCGCTTGGCACAGGGCTCTTGAACTTCTGAAAGTCCCTTTTTCTTTTTTGGGGGGGAGTTGAGAAGGGGAATAAATAGAACTAGAGGATGTAGTCTGAGCTAAAAGACACCTCTAGCAGGATAAGGTAAATATTCAAAATGCAACATGTGCTCCTGCCAGTGGATGACAGTCAACTTTTATTAAAAAAAAAAAAAAAAGAAAAAAAAGCGCTTACACAGATGCCAGCAGCACTTCCATGAATCCTCAGAAGGGCAGAAAATAAGCAAAAACTACATAGCTGAATTCTGAGAAACTTATATTAATGCCAGATCATCTCCAGTCTCATGCCACAAAGTGATAGAGTGGCAAAAGACAGAGATGCATGTGCTTGTTATAAGCCTGATGGAAAGAACCTATATATTTCATCACATGCATAAATATCCTGAGTTAATTTCAGTGCAAGCCCTGTGCTGGCCCGACAGCACTGCTCTTTATCAGGCACCAAATCCTCTCTTTTTCTCTTTGGCAGATGGTTCTTCCTGTCCTCTCGTGCAAAGGGAACCGTGATGCATCCTTGAACACTGTGGAGCATTCCTGCCCCCTCTTGTCACAGTTCCATTACTACCACACTGCAATTCCATTTCCAAAAGGTAATTTGGTATCTTAACTGACACTGGGTCTGATTTTTATGCCAGAAATTTCAACTACTTGAACCATTGATTTTCAGGGAGCCTCCCCTTTCTAGACATCCCAACTTTAATTGCAGATGTCCCTTCTTGAGTTTCTACCTGTTTTGCAGCCTTTCTTCCTTTATACACAAAAGTAAGAATTTCAGAGGTATGTGCAGTGAAGAACATATCCAAAAAAAAGATCAGTGCCCAAGATGCTCTATTGAAAATATTTAACAATTATATCATGACAGCTTTAAACAATGAGAACTGAACTTAACATCAAAGTTTTGAACAAAGCTCAAATTCAGGATGTGGTTTTGAAAAGGAATAAAAATGAGTTAGGAGGAGTGGAGGGCAGGGAACCAGGAATATATCTTAAATTATACAGCAGTTACTGTTAGGTCACCTGAGAAGCTAGTCCCCTTTCTCTCCACTTTCAAAACTACCTTACAAAGTTTAAGAATGTGCAAATCAACGTCACATCCTGTCTTTGGTGCCCACACAAGGGCAAATGGTTGAGCAGTACAAGTCTTTACCTGAGGCTGAAACACAATAGGGCTGGGAATTATTCTTAATTTTGACTTTAAACTTGATCTTTCAGCTGCATGACTGACCAAGTTATTATTGCCTCTGCTGAGCAAAGTCTGCTCCACATTCTGGGTCTCCAAGCTGAGGACAAATACAGCCATTGTGTAGTGTGTCAAGAAAATGGAGARGCACTGACAACCATTTCTTTCCAAAGCTGAGGAACAAAAAATGCTTGTCTATCAGTTCTGCTTTTTACTGTACATTGCATTGTATCTATTACAACCTGCTGGCAATGACTTCTTAGCATTTCGAGTTCAACTAGTCGAAARAAGAAGCAGGTAAGAGCCCAGTTATATTCTCTTGTTTTATCACATAGCATTATTTATCTGGGAAAGCATTACATCTCTTTATTTTGGTAAGACCTTTTTTTYYTTTTTTTCTTTCCTCACTTAAAATCCTTCTATTTTGATACCTCCTAATGCTGTACCAAACTTGTGGTMCCACAGCTGTTCCACTACCAAACTAGTCATCACTAACTACCAAGAGCAGTTCCACTGCAGGAGTGACATGGAGGAGACTAATCTGCAAATCTTTCTGTCGCATTTCTCACATATATCCCCAGACTGCAGCATTCACCTAACATCTCCCTCAACTATAAACAGATCTTATTTTTCTCAACTGACTTAGATCAAAATCCAAATTTCTTGCACAAACAAGCTATGCTGTCAGCATCCTACACAGGCCACGGAGCATGTGCCAATGGTAGTGCCAACTGCCAACTCTGGTAGTGCAGACAGGGTCTGCTGTCCCCTCCTCTGGCCCTCTTGAGGAGACAAGAGATGTGGCACAAAGTCACATCCTACTCTCCTATTCCATAGACTATATTTTAGCCCACACAAGTTATGTTCCCTCGTATTTCTTTGGACAAGTCCATTCACTAGGCCAAAACCTGAGTTTATTCTAACTCACGGATATATGATTTCCTATTTTGAGAAAAAAAAAAATTACCCAAAAGAAAACCTTTGTTCTCTCTTTAAATTAATTTAATTAATTCTTTAGATTCCTAGCACTCAGGTTTTGAATAAGTAATTGCTTTGAGGAACACACAAGAGTTATTTCACAAGCAGAAACTTGTTCTTAATTACATTGAAAGGAAATGCAGGAAGGAAAGAATCAATATGCCTGATTATATCTGCCCATATATTAAACTCAAGTGCCTGTGACATTGCTCACTTGTTATGTCCTTAGTGTTAGTCGCCAGGAAGAGAAAGGCAGTCAAACAAAGCATCAATCAATAACTTTTCCATAAATGGAAAAGGTAGGCAAAGAAACCACCCCAGCCTTAGGTTTTAAAGAAAACATAAAAACCAACTAGTAATACAGAAATACAATTTTGTTTTTAGAAGAAGAAAAGCTAAGACAACAGAAGAAATGTGAATAAACTGTATAAGTAGAAATTACACAAACTGCAGTGACCTGAGAAGAACTAATGTCTTAAAATCTCCATTACATAAATGACCCACCGATACATTCCTCAGCAAGACCATCACTTTCTACAGCTCACATAGCGTCCCATCCAAAGCCCAGTGTAGATGTAGCAAACCCCTCCCTAAGTAAACTTTGTCCAMGGAGAGAAATCTGTTCCTTTTCCATTTAAGTAACTGTTATTAAACCAATGGGAATACTTTTTTTAACCTTACCTCTTCCTTGTTTACAACTTTTCCTCTATTAGTAGGCACAATATAGGCAGTTAAGACATTACTATTTTGTGGATCCACAGTGTTCACTAGAAAGAAACAGCACGAATTAGCCTGACACAAGCACAAGTAGCATGCAGAGGACTRGACAGGGTAACTTCCACAATACACCTCCCTGCAAAGTAGCATGAGGTTTACACAGATATCTCTAAGTACATGTCCAGACTCTGCTGAATACAATGTTGTATCTGTGCTTATAACGCAACATGCTTCCAGGTTCTCTACTGAGTGGGTTTCAAATTAAATATGCAGAAGCTGTGTTCATATTAACCAGAGACTTTCAGTATGCCTTTTTTTTTTCACCATTATCTTTCTTTGTTGAATGCCAAAGGTACAAGTGAAGTTACCTCTTCTATAACACTCTCCTAGTTGTTAGGTTTATCTTGTAAAAGTTGAAATCTTGGTTTTTATCTTGATCTGTTAATACAAAAGAAGCTCATGCAATACCTATTGGTTAAAAAGTAACAAGCAATTCATTTGACTTTGGCTAAACAAAATGTGCAGTCATAAAAAGAAAGCAGTCCTATTTCTGTGTGCATGTGCATTTCAACTTGCTTATTTTTAAGGAGTATGGAGTTTGGTCACTCTCACCAATAGCTGAAAAGTTCTTTAAGGACAAGCCTACTGAGAAAATATGAAGGAACACTGGAGAAGATTTCTTAATGTAACCTTGGGCTGTTGCATTTGGCCAATGCTGACGAATTCAGTACAACAAATATTGTAAATGTACGCTTGCATTTGAGCACAGGGAAAAACAGAAAACAACAAAAAAGTAACACAGGGGAAGAACTTACAGCTGATGAAAAGCAGTTCAATAGGATCCTTCTTTCTGGAAAGACTTGAAAAAAATGTGGTTTGCCCCACAGTGATCCGAGATTTTCCATAGTCTGCTTGAACTGCATTTGCCCCTACCTGCCAATGTATTCTGCACATGGTTGCAGGAGGTGTTTGGAGAGTGATTGAAAAATTTCCCTCTGCTACACATAATTCTTATGTACTTCAGAACTGTCACTTTATTAGCTCTTGCTGACAACAGCTATCTAGTACTAGATCAATGACTTGGAACACAAATGAAGCCTCACAGACCAGGCCACAGCAAACGTTAGCTTTTTCTTGAGCTTACTTTTGGCAGACAACCTGAAATTAGTTGAGTTAGTAGTTATACATAGTCACAGAAGATATTCGTTCTCATTTTCCTCTACTCAGGGAACACATTTCTGTGCTAATTTCAGATGACACAACAAACGCAGGTAAAAACCACAGAGGGCAGGTCAGAAACAGTATGTCCTCATGGCTTCAAAGTGACTTTCTGAGGCTGCAGATCTGGCATTTAACTTGTTCTTGGGCAATGTGAGAGCGCTTCTGCTTGTTTTGTAGCTCTGTAATTGCTGCAGCTGCAGCCGGCTCCCCACGGGGAGCTTGGGACTGCGCTGCCAGACACAGCACCCTTCGCAAGCTTCTTGCAGGGGAGGCACCCCGGGGTGTGCTGACTCAGCATGGGCTTCACAACAGCCACAATGGATATGCTTGGCTTTGGCAGTTAAGAGAAAAAAAACACTTAAATATTTACAAAGGCAACACAGAAGATGGAAGAAAAAGCAGGCAGGGGAAAAGAAGACAGCTAAGGTTAAAAAGCAATAGAAAACTTGAGAAAACATTCAGTTTAACCTCTTTTTTTATTCAGCTTATTCTTTCTACTAACAGCAATGCTGAGAGTTTCTCAAGGTTAAATTCAACAACTGGTCCATATAGCAGCTGTGTATCAAAAGACATTGCTCCTAGAGACCAGGATTTCAGCAGCTGTGTTACCAGGACAGAACAGTTGCCCTTGCACTTCTCTCTGCTAGAAAAGAGTCATAGACTGTTTTTATCTCAATTTCCTTTGTCACTTTCTTTTTTTGTAATTACTCTGAACACTAATGCATGTTACTGCAATTTAGCTGAGACATACAAGATTTATTTCCATGAGTTCCTCTAGGAAAATTCAAAATCCCTTCTAATGACCCAATTAGAAACAAATTTGACAGTATTTTCTCCCCAGTATAAAGCAGAAGTCCTGGGCCAAAATCCTACTCACACAACATCAGCAAAAAAACTAAGTATTTTAAAGCAATATTTGAAAACAGGAGTTATGGGCCATACTATCAAAACTTCATGTTAAAAACTTCTTTAAAGGAAAATAAACAAGTTTAGAAAAATAGACAAGCCTCTTGAGGCATGTTAAAATGCTATAGACATGGCTGAGATGCAAGCAAAGACGCAAGAGGAATATAACAAAGCAGGCACCAGCCTGGAAACCACCAGAGGAGCGAGCGCTGGGGCGAGCCCAAGACACCGTGGAGAAACGTCATACAGGAGGAAATAAGAGCCATCAAAATAACATGGTAGGAGGTAAGTACTGATGAAGGATGCCAAGACTATTGGAGAATTAAAATCTTGGCTTACTACATCTCTGTCATGGCCCTTTCCTAAGGAATTTAGCTGACAACAGAAAAACCTACCTACAATATATCATGATTTGCAGAGCATCCCTGGCCTTTCCTCCAAAGCTTCTGGCTCAGTGCCTGTATGAGCAGGACCAAGTGAGACTTTCAAAACAAGTTTTATACATCGCCCAAATGTGTCTCCCAATATCTATGACTTAACAATTTCTCTTCTTTCTTCACCAGTTATTTCCCAGCCTTTCAGCTTCTTCTCTTTAGATTCTTGCTCCACTGCATGCCTACTTCTGCGTGGGATATGAGTACTACATCACAAACTTGCTTATACCCATATCCATGCGTTTCTCCCATTAAATGTTTTCTTCCTTCTAAAACCTCTGAAAAGCAGCAAGGAATTATTATGTAGCATACGACCATATGGACTGATATACAGGTCTTCTACCTGTATTAAATTCTCCTCATGCACATCGGATCACTGCCCAAAACTGAAACAACTATAGCACGGCCTAGTTCAAGTGCCACATTTCAACACTTTGTGTAAAAGTCTATAAATACCCGTAACTTTGGTATTTATAGATCCAGTTTTCTGTGTTGTGCTGTCTTGGATGCTCAGGTATGAACGCAAGGGTTTAAGAATAGCACAAGCACTGCAGATGCACTCATCTGCTCTGGACATTTCACATGTTCTCAGCAGCACAGGCTTCACAGCTCCTTAAATCAATGTACCCTCTAGCACGAGTGAAGACACAAGCTGGTCCAAAAACTGCAGGGATTCCTACTGCAGCCTCGAGCACCTACCATCATGCAGCTCTGCACCCAACCTTGACCCTCTTCCTGGCTCCAAGACAGGTGTGAGGCACACCTGGTAAAGCATTAACTTTGTTCTCCGTGCTAACAAAACATGAGCCRCACGGGTGCACCTGCTTGTGTGAGGTTACTGGCACAGCAAGGTTAGCAGAGTCTACCCAAGAGAAAGCCCAACTCTGCTAAGGGGCAAATTCAAGGCTGAGATTGCAGCTGAGGGGAAAAATACCACCAGGACAATCTTCTGCCAATCAGCCTTTGTTGTGGTGGATTTATTTTTGCAACACCTGAAATCTTGCGTTCACTTCAATTTGCAGTCGCTGATGTAATGCGGTATCTGTTAGCCTGTTGTGGTCAATTTTTGTCATGATTTTGAAGCATTATCATTTTTCTGGGTTTTGTGTTATGCTTTCTTAAACAGAGTGTGGCCTCACGCTGTGGGCCCTCTCAGGGCTTCAGGAACTGATCTGGCTACCCTGTCCGCACATTCAGGGCATAGCTACTGGCTCTGTTTGGAAAACTCCAAGTTACCTCACGGCTATTGAAATAGCATTCAAAAAAAAAAAAAAAAAAAAAACACACCACTCTATCAGTTTCAGCTGAAGCTAAACACAAATCTGAACAAAGTGTTTAATGCAAACACTATAGTCTCAAAGGATCACAGTTTTTCTTAGCATTTGACACGGCTTCTCCACCATGAGCTGGGATGGGAAGACAGACCCATCTCAAGACCCATCAGTATAACCCAAGATCTCTAGATTGCTGCTGATGTACTTCTGCTTAACAGCAACTTAAACAACATACAACAAGTCCAAAAGAAAGTTTAGTACCACAACCCAACTGGTGCATCATGGAAACCCCTTGAAAGGGACTATCGCTCCCATTCTCAGCACTGCAGTGGAGAAAGGAAATACTGAGAGATCTGCATCTTGTAATCACGTGCAAGAAGGAAGACTGGTCACAAGAGATTCTAGCCAATAGTCTAAATTATCTGTCTTCCTCACATGAAAAATACTCTAGTCACTGAAAATTCATATTTTGAAGGTCAAATTATTAATCTGCAACTCAAACATTATTTACACCTTAATGAAGGTGCCACAGAAGGCTCTCAAAGATGCAGTGACGCTTAAGTCGCGCCCCCCAAAGCAGCGTTTTGGAAGAAATCTCACACTTTATGTAAGTGTGGATGTTAAACACTCAGGAGAGGGACACAGAACAAGTTAAGTCTTCAGGAAAAGATATACACATTCATAAACTTCTTTCAGAATAAAAGACAGGTCTGGCAGCAGCACTGCTGGGCAAGTGGTGTAATATATGAAGAAAGGAGAAGGAACACAGAGGAGATTTGTGGACACAGAAAGAGGGCAAGAGCAGTGTAGGATTGACAGGAATGGTGGAGCCCTGCTTGTGTTTAAAATGACATCCGGTGGCGTGGGAAGTCTTCAGATTCAAAATTTAATCTTTATGTTCCCTCCCTGGCAGAGGGCTCACATGTTACTTTGCACCTAATTACACAGGCATGCCTGCACCACTCCTGCTTTTCTGGT
This sequence comes from Eudromia elegans, assembly GCA_003342815.1. NCBI lineage: Eukaryota > Metazoa > Chordata > Aves > Tinamiformes > Tinamidae > Eudromia > Eudromia elegans. The sequence goes on along the minus strand of PTEX01000036.1, from coordinate 5,310,555 downwards.
ACAGTTGACATATCTCATTTTAACCTCAGGATAATGAAAATGATTATATTTAGTGCAGCCCAAAAGGAAGAGAGAGTGCTCACTGACTTCCAGGAAGAATATACTCCAATGTCCCTCATTGTGTAGGAGGGCAGAGTGATGGAATAATGAGAACATGTATTACTGACAGGTCTAATTTCATCCCTGCTTGAAAGGCCATGACTTAAAAAGGAGATGAAAGCCTCAAACTGATGAATGGGGAAGGAAAAAAAAAAAAAGGACAAGAAAAACAAGAAAAAAAAAMCAGAGTAACATTCACTGTCTCAGGGGAAGTGAGTCGTCTGCGTCATGCAGCCTTCCATTTGGCTAAGGCATCATTCAGACTTAAAATACACTCGAAAGGAACTGAGCCAAGTTAACTTTCATTTACCTTCGGATGGCTGCTAGGACACTTTAGGGTATTTATAAACAATAACAGGGTCATATCCAGAGAGCTCAGCAGCAGCAGAACAACCCCCTCACACTATCAGCAAGAACTAGTATTAAAYGGCTCTTTTTGCTCATCTCATAGCCAGATCCCACTCCGGTCTGACAATTTTACAAGTGACTTATACAGAAATGAGATTTAACTGTTTATGAACACTGAGTTTTAAATATCCCTATTTATCTTTACTACAGTAATGACAGTAAGGTCATGTCAGGCCTGTTGTGATGTATGTTATACAGTTACCCTAAGAAAAGGGATGTCTTAGGCAACACACTGCAGAGTCAAAGCCAAAATTCAAAGCCCAGGGTAGGAATCGAAAGGAAGCAGCCTGGGGAGACTCTTTTGAACAAAAACCAGCCAGGGTGAATAGCAAAAATATAGCAAAAAACAAATAGGAAGAATTTGAATGAGGATGAGCAAGGCTATTTGGTTACATGCAAAGGCAGAAGAAAGGAGAAAAAGGCTACCAAGCAAAGACCATGCGTCCCTCCCTCCCTCTCAAAGCCCATGAGATGCATCTTCTCCTTGATGGCATTTAGAGCATGCAGAGAGTACAAAAAGACAACCTCCTGGAAGAGACAGACAGCTCACAGCATCGGGCTTGAGCTCCCTGGATGCTGAACAGAAGCAAGGAGCAGTTGTGAGGGCTGTTTCTATTTGCTGTTAAATAACAGAAACAAGCTGTAGTTTATGGAGCACACACTGCTATTTCCTTCTATTCCTGAATAATAGAGAGCTATCATCTCCATTAGTTTAAGCCCTCTTTGCCTGGTTTTGTTTATTTGACCGTCTAGTGCCACTCTCACTGCAGTAGATTATTACATGAAGATTATCACATTATTATAACAAGACACTGGTACATATGAGCTTCTAAACTGTTTCTTCAGAAAGCCCATTTCCATTCTATATGGGAGTTAAACAGTTGTCACCCTGCCTAGGTCACTAAACATTCAAATTATAGCCATACATAAGAACAGGTGATTCACTGTAATTAAGAATATAAACACTAGTGGAAACACTAAAAGACTTCCTTTTTTTCTTTTGTTTTGCTTTCCAAATGGAAAAATATGAATGACTAAATCAAAGTCACAAACAATAACATTTTCAGTGCACTTATTTCTGTGATGACCCAATCTGAGACACGATAAGCCTTAGCTGGCTATGGGTCTAGATATTGACATTAATTAAACCCTACTGTACAGTTCCCAAGGAAGCTTCCATAGCATTCTCACAGTGCAAATGGAAMCATCCATTAAGCTGCAGTGATGTGAAAAGAGAGATAAATTGAACATTTGAGAAGCGTGCATAGATTTAGAATGAAAAACTGAATAAAAAACATGTTTGACAATCTGGTTCTCTCCTTTGATTTCTTTTTAAGACAAGAGTGAGGAAGAGTGAGAGGGAGGGGGACTTTTWCCTTGTACATTTTAGGTTTACGGTCTGTCTTTGCTTGTATTGTTTTCTTTGGCATTTGTGCGATACTTGCATAATTATCAGGTGTGGATATGCCAAGATACATGCCTAGAGGACATTCAGTAAGGTAGCTCTGACTTTCAAGTGGTGCTGTTTATTTTTCTGCATCGCAGTTTATGACCCAGGAGRGCCAAACTGAAAAGGCTCACGTGTGCTTCTCTCAGTAGAGCAGTGAAGCTGATGGCAGAGCATAAAAATAGAATACAAAATGAGTAAGCATGAGAGGGCCAAGGTTTTCTTTTCTGACAATTTAAGCAATTGTCTAGAAGCTCTGTGAAAGCTAAAAGGTCTCAAGTCTTTCCTATTCTGTCATGAGCCATTTGTGGAGCAGTGAGTACACAGAGTGGTCCTGCAGCTGCTATGTCTGCACAAAAGCAAATCCCCAGCAGCACTGCAAAGAGCTTATGGCGTGCTGAGAAACAATTTTCTTTTATCTCTTAAAGGCAAAAATGCATCCCTTCCCATCTCCACAGGACACCAGCCAAAAGTCATTATGAACTCTCCTAACTATGCAGTTTCTAGTATAAGGGTTGGGTCCTGCAACACTATCCTAAATACAAGCAGAAATATTTACAAGTAGTCTTGAGATTCAGATTTGTTTCCTTTTGAAGACAACTTTGAAACTGAAAATTATTACACATTTTTCTTAGATCTCTTATAAATAGTTAATTTCTTTATGTGGTGCTATAATTTTGCTATTCACAGTRGAACTATTTTGGGGTGCTTATGTTAGATGCTTATATTGGATCTAACAATGCAACATGGCATTATTTATATACCAGCAATACAAAATATTTTCACTTTGCTTCAAAACTCAGAGTATTGAGCTGTTATAAGCATAGTGGAGCCTTAGGCGCTTCCTGTTCCAACCTCCAAGGTCACCTGCAAGATCCCTACCCTGCTGAAAACCTTGGGCTGGAGTACCTGATAGCAGACAGATTAGTGTGAAAAGAGATGCAAAAACAAGTTATATTCCTTTTCATACCCCATGGCTACATAACAGGAAAGATAACAGATCCCATGAAACTTGTAAGCATTGGAGATGTAAAACCCATCCCTTGAAAACAAGGCAAACATTTGTCCTTGCAAACATTACACAGAACAGCAGCCCAATTCTGCTCTCAATGCTTTGCCTCAATTTTTCATGCAACTTCTTATGAGTTTTCTCAGTAATGGGGCAGAATTAAAAGCTTTCATCTTTTGAAGGAATAACTTCCACTGTATCTCATCTTTCCTTGGTACCTCAGCAGTACAGTATTAACAAAAGGTTGAGAACATACTTTTTACAGGATGGAAATTAAATCATGCAACACTAGGAATGAAAAGGAGACTCGAAGAGGCTTGAAGCCAACAGATTCTCATATTTCTGTTTTGCAAACAAGAAACTATGTCTGAGGAAAGCACTGATAAGTTAGGGCAAATAAGAAGTGAAAATCATACACTTACTCTAAATTGAGCTTAAAAAAACAACCCTTTTTCTTAAACATACAGCTGGTCTACCTAAGGACACAGACGTGATCCTCCAAGATCAATGTAGCAACATTTTCTTGAACTCAYTTATAACCTGATTTTTAATTTCACCTTTTTTTAGGGAAAAAATTACAACAAAAGCAGCATATTTTAAATCGCATCTAATAACTAATTCAGTAATATGYAAGTTTCCAAAAAAGGTAACACCTGCCAGTGACAACACATGCAGCTTGCTGTACATAGGATAGGCTCCAGTCTTCTCCCGAGCACCCATCTCCCACCAGTCTGTTGATATCTGTCTACATCTTCAATGCAGTCCCACATCAATGTTTCTTTCAAAAAGTGGTAGAATAAGTTTTTCAACTTGAAACAAGTCATCTAAAAATCTATTTGTTTCAGTCCTGTAGATATGTATTTCAGCTGAGGCCTGTGGTTGATCTTTGCATTCTGAGYCTTAACAGAAATGACTTGGAGGTGCATGTGGCACATGTGCTGGGGTCACTGATGATTCTACAACCCCAAATACATATCATACTGGAAGTATCTGCAGTATTGATTAGTTAAGCAATGGCTGGAATTAGTAGGTCACTGAGCACTTGGTAAGAAGTGACACAATATTTGCATGACTTGAGGTTCAAAAGCATCATACCAAGTGTCTCAGCTAGTAAACATTCAATTGCAGGAAGTCTGAAGAGCAGCTATRATCATCCCTGGCAACAAACACCATTCCTAATGAAACCCAATAGTCTACAGGTATGTAGAAAATGCAGCTATAAAGCTGTTCAAATTAAAACAYAAGGTGACCAATCACTTAGATGCTAAGAAGGGGAAATTATTTACAAATATTGTATATTCTACATATATTCTACATTAAAAAAAACCCTCARCTCTTCAGGCCCATTAGGTCTCATTCCAGCTGTCTTATTAYGCTTCTTTCAAGAAAGCTTTCAATGTCCTTTCTTACAGCTGGTTTTCACAGAGTCTCACTTATCAGACCATTAGCTGATTTCTGCAAATGAAATGAACTGTTGACAGAATGACTGTTTATTTCATTCATTGCCACTGCAAGTTTTCATGCACTGGCCCTTTTTGCCTTTCTCTGCTGCTTCCTCCAGAGGTTATCATCTCTAATGTGAAAGTCATTGTGCTTGCTTGCATTAGGCAGCCAGATGGTTGGGTTGGATTCTCCATAGCTATCACAAAAAAGAAATATCTCTTCCATAAGGGSTCAAGGGCTGAAAATGCTAATTTTCATGGGCACTAATGCTTTTAAGAAGTCAGTGATCAAGAAAGAAAAAAGATTTTAGAAAGTATCACCATTTTTCTACCAGTACCATCATAGTTCACCAAGCTTACCCACATATCTTATAATACTACTTACTTGTCTTACACTAATATTATAAAACAAAGTCTACCCAAAATAAGAACCAAGGAAGGGCATCCAAAAGCAAATGCTGAAAGACTCTTCAAATACATGCAAATTATTCCAGAAAATAATTTTTCYAAATAAAATCATGAGTTATTACTTATGGGGAAATGACAAGGTGCTTTGGGATTGTTTGAAGAATAGGCACCTAGAACACAGAAGGGTTCAAGGGGGCGCAGAAATTACAAAAAATTATCTTCCAAAAGATAGATGGGCCAGCAAAATGGACCGTCCTGTGTGCGCCATCTGTTTTAACTTCACCACCTGCTAGGCTTAGATTCACATTTGTAAAAGAACCTGCTCCTGCTTAAAATGCTAAAGAGGCTGAGGATGCAATTCATTTGGTCCACTTTAATACAGAAGGATCTCGGTGTACAGTAGAAGCAAAGAAAAAGCAGCATGGAACACAAGCTCCTCATCCATTTTTAATACACTCTTATGTCATTCAAAAGCACTGTCTGTAGGAAGAGTTAAATTGAGCAGCACACATACAAAGCAGCCGGAATTTTGGTTCCATTTAACTCAACAGTGCCCAAATAGCCAGCATCTTCTCTAGAGGCATGGCCACTTCAGTCTCAGCTTGCACACAAAACTAGCAGCCAGCTGCTTTATTTTGTAAATAAAGGATCCTACAGAAAGACAATCTAAATATGCACACATGCCCATAAGGTAAACTTGCCATTTTATGATCTGAATTACAAGTTTTGCAACTGGTATTGTATAATTTWAAATGCAAAATGAATTATGCCAGCAAACTTGGCATACTCCTGTCTCTGAAGTCAGACTGTATCTCCCCTGCCAAAACAGGATTTATATTCCATGTCAGTCACTCTCACTAATATCTCTCCAACTCCCAGATATTAGTAAGGCCTTGGATTACCATGAAATACGAATCACACCTCCAAACTAGTTCCAGGCCCCCTGCATGCTCTGCTGTTTTTTCTGGATGGGGCAAGATGGTGCCTCAAATACCTGTGCTGGGCAAAGAGAAAATTATGGGCAATCAGTCTGCCTCTGGAGGCAGCCACGCRGCCGTGGCCTTGCCGGTCACATACTTACAGAGCAACTAATGGAAAACCCTTGAGTTGTGCTCAGAACCCTCAATCCCTGAGGCCTTTGCTAGAGCGTACCTTCATTTTTTGCCCCTCCAAGTTTTAATCAAGGATCTGATCTTAGTACGTAGAATCTCTAAAAGCACATCTTGTCTAGCTATGTTACTTGCATTTCCATTTAATACCTTAATTGTTTTCTATACATAAGCAGAGAGGAATGTGGATACACAGGAAATTTCTCCATCCACAACTTAGGCAGTCACCTTTGTCACTCTTTAAAATCAGAAAAAAAAAAACCTTCAGAAACATTTCCTATATGGATTGCTAAAACATATCCATGTAAGCATCTTGATACTGAGAGAGTGAAGTGATAGAGTACAGCTACTCCAGGAAAACTAATTGTTTCCGTTTTGGGGATGTTCTGGGATGATTCAACACAGCATTACCCACTTCAAGAAGTTCTCTTCCTACTGAGCATTTTATTTCTTCAAGCTCTTAGGCTATGGCCGAAATTTTTCATGGCATGTGCTAGCCTTTAACGCATCTTCTTGTTACACGTTAGACTGAATCCCAATGTCTATCTGCCTTGCCTTTATAAATACATTTAGAGTATTAAACTATCTTCCCATTATGATTCCTCTTCCTTACTGGTTTTAATGCATTGAAGACACCTACTGAAAAAAAAAAAATACTTTTTACAATCCTGGGTCTCATTCAGCAAAGACCACAGTCGACGTTCACAATAGCCATCATGCAGTGAAGGAAATTATGTATTTTGATCAGCACTTCAATGAACTCAGAGGGCTTCTGAAGAGAGTTTCAGCCATCCAAACAACATGCCACATTCCTTGCTGACAGCTGATATGAAATATGACCACTTGCTCCTGCATGAGTAATTTGCAGTCATTTATGGTTGTTATGTCAGTAAAATTATACAATTGATCTATTRTACAAAAAGTACTCCGCTTTCATATATTTCTCTTCCCTTGTGTCAAGTTCTTCCTATCTAGAGTAAATATTCTGCAGATTTCCCAAGGAAAATGCATTCTATTTAACCATGCAATTTTTAAGCAATTTGAATAGTCTACAATCAACATACTGCAAAAAATCCTGAATGTTTTTTCATTTCTACAACTTACATCAAGTATCACTAGGAAAAAAAAAGTGATGATATTAACTGTTCCTTCTTGGTCAGCTTCTCTAGCTATAGAGAAGCATAAGAAAAACTACTGCAGTCAATTTACTTTCTCTGGCTAYCAGCTTCAAGACAACCCAGAAGCAGAAGCAGACAGTATATGCTTTTATACTTGATGAGTCTGCTTTGAGGAAATGCCAGTTTTCCTTTCTCAGCCACTGCACTTTCTAGAGAAATGGAATTGGGTATAAATTTTATGCTATACCCAATAGCACTCTTTATTTTATGCTCTCTGCCTCTCCAGGTGCACTGGTGGAGGGCTGCTCTTCTCTGTCTGGCCAATCCAAACCTCTGCCCAGGAGGTCAGTCTTGGGTATTCACACAATAACTGTGAGCCTAGTTCTGAGATTTATTTWAAAAAAAATGTTCCCAAGTATTGCATAATTTCCTGATGCTTTTAAAAACAAACTATGACATACACTGGGCCCTTTATCACTCTGAACCAACAAGAAGTACTTAATACATACCAGAGTATAGGCGAGGGCTAGATAGGGGAAACATGCACCTGTGCAAAGAAGTAGGGAACCATCTGCCTKCAGAACATGCCTGAAGATAAGACGCAGTGGATTTCAGGTGAGGTGTTATTGATACAAGTGCTTTGGAAATCCAGCACCAGGGAATTGTTAACTTATCCCTCCCCCTCMCTGTCCATTTCTCAAAACTATCTGGCACCACATGCCTCCTATTCCTCTTGTGGACTTTCCTGGATCATCTGTTYGAGTGCACGTGATTAAGAAACAAGTGCATGCAACCCTTGTGTTCTGGAGATCAGATGACTAACAAGGAGCCTGCCTTTGGTACAGAAGTGGGGCCACGCCTAGCAAACAAAAACAGGTGGTCTTTTCTCTCTTTCTCTCTCTCTCTCTCTCTTTTTTTTTGGCCCCTAAAGCCCTTTATGTCCCAAGCTCCATTTAAGATAGTTGTAGCAACTCTGACCACCTCGTGGCAATATTCTCTGCAGCATAAGTGGAAAACATACAACACAGGAGCTGAAGAGGAAACCAAACTAGMCCCAGGACAGATCAACATGCCTGACAGGACCAGATTAAAAAGCCTTGTGGAGTATTAGCACGGGTTTAGCAAATTAAAGGGATTGAAATATCTTTTCAAGTGTATAAACCTATTGCACATTCTCCTGTCCAGGTTTCTCAGTACTGAGTCTCTTCCAAGGAGCAGAAGCTCTAGGGGAAGCTTCCAGGAGCTCTTTGGCTATGCTGGATCCAGTTTCAGGTGCTCCAGGAATTCTGGTGTGCAGTTCCCCCAAAACCTTTATCCCAGGAAGCTAACAGCAACTGCCACATTTTCCAGTGCCTTAGTCCTCTGAGGGCAGAAAAGCATCTTTTGGTTCCCATCTCCAGCCTCACACAGCACCTTGTTCACAAAGTGAGGAAGAAGAGACATTTTCCTCCTCCTGGATGGTGCTTTAGGCTTCTCCAGAGTGACCTGCAGGAAAGTCTCAGCCTCACTGAAGCTCTGAGCTCAGCCTTGCTCCCTCTACACAAGGCCAGACAGCTCTGTTAGTACAAACCAAATCTTGCCTGGAATACTGTTTCACTCAGTAGTGTTCCTGCCTGTAAAATTAAGAAATTACAGTTTCGTTATAGCTGGCCATGAGAGCTACAGCCAGAAAGGAAAAYAGAAAAGTGCTATTATTAAGAATTGTGTCTTTTTAAAAGTCATGGTAAATTTCTGAAGCGAATCACAAGTTTTTTYCATTTGCTAGCCTAAATCAAGCCTTTTTGGTATCTTCCATCCTGTCTTGTTTCTGCTGTGCTTTTTAACCTTTTGCAACATCCTTCTCCCATAGAAATCCCTAAATAACCCAAGAAGCACAACAGTACTTGTGATATTTGTCAGCCAGCTGAAACTATGAGGTGTTGGAAGCTTCATGAGCAATCTTGCTGACATATGTTTTGGAATCAGACTGCACACCGTCTTTCCCCTGCAAATTGTAGTGGTTAATCAGCTCATCAGAAAAGCACAAATGTTGATCCTAGAATTGTACAGGGAAGGGAAGGGAGTTATTGTTTTCAGAGTTACGAGAGTGGAAGGAAAGCAAAATCATTGTATGTCTGAAAGATTTCCTAAGCAAACAGAACAAGAGAATATGAACACAATCACCAGGACTTCCAGATGCTTATTGCTTTTGCAACCCATTTTTTCCTCTTTTTTGGGTGAGAGGGAATCTAACACAGACATGCTACCCCATAAGAACAGCAAGGAACAACACTGATTCACTCCATACACAGCAGCAAGACATGCAGGACCACTCTGACTCTTTTCTGTCCTGCTCTGAAGTTTAAATGGAAACAAATTGAATGTCTGGAATTCTAAACTCCTTCTTTGYAGAGCAAACTGGCATAAGCTCTTCCCATGCCAGACCAAAGCTGTTAATAAGTGCACGATATAGGTCCACCTTCCTTTTAAGGATACAGCTGCTGATCTGGGTGATACCTACAAGCAGTGCTGTCAGCCTCAGCAATACCACCCCAGAGCTCACCTACGTAACTGTGGGGAGAGAAAGAGCAGTCACTGCTAGCACTACCATGGGCAAAGATCACCCCGGTTGGCTGAGAACACAGACAACTTTGTTAGCTGTKTATGCACCAGCTGAGTCAGGAGGCCCACAGCCACATTCATAAACCTTTCCTGTATCAGAATCAACACCTCAAGCACCATACACCAAACTCAGCAGTGCAATTCCTATACCATCGATGTTAAGCAGTTCAAAAACATGCTCTTTGTTAGCAAACTACATCTTCCTCTGCTTAAAGTCCACACGGTAGTGCATTTTGGAAGAGAGAAACCCACAAGTTCTTATGAAACCAAGATGCAGTTCACTAGAGGTTCTTCTCTTGCATCCTTCACCACTTATCTGCTTGTAAATTGTTAGGCAGCTTTTTCATTTATTTTGCTTTTAAAAAAATTAACATCAATAAGTCTCAAAGTTTCAAAGAATTTCCCTCCATCTTTTCAAAATGTTCCAGACAACCTTCAGGCAAAATCCCTCAATTTTTCATTTCAGAAAAGATTCCTTTTTAAGCTGTTAAGAAAACCATAATCTTACAGGTACTCACTGATATTCGTCCAGTACGATTGGCTTCCTCTCTTTCAGCCAGTGCCCGCAAAAAGTTATCCTTGAGTTCTTTTCCTGCACTTGCTAGTGACCTGGAATACAACAGTAGACAGATATTACTGGTACCAATAATTACTGTACATTTAGGATTCAGTGCTCTGCTGGGCTAAGTGGTCTATGAATGTAAGGAGATAGTCTTTGCCCTCAGGTAGTTAATTTCCCTTTTGCCCACCCTGATTTAGCATCCTTGCTGCAGTAGTGCTTTTAATGTACTTAACAACATTCTTTAAACTAAACACTATTCCAGATGTATCATATAAATATTTTATCAAAAGCTGACTACCACTTACATGTATTTTCAATTATATACCAAGACTAATCAAAGTACTTATTTTATAACTACAGAATTATGGTCCAAGTCATGTTGACACAGGAATACTGAACCACAGTGGACAAATATACACTTAAGCCAGCAAATATAGACTTAAGTCAGCAATTTATCAAATAAACTACTACATATTCAGACTGTTGGGTGCCATAGCATCAGTATACTTTCAGTACCTTGAAGTACAAAACATGAAAAGACAATTCATTTTTCCTCCAGAAAAACTAGGGAAAGAAAAAAAAATGGCAAAAAGGATATCGAACTGTAAAACTTAAYCCTTAAATTTTCAACATGGTACCCTGGAACTTTTCAGGTCTACTTCAAAAGGGAAGCACTAGAACTTCCCTGCTGCTATCTTGATGCTAGTATTTCAATGGAAAAGAGCAATACCTGTCAACCTAAGTAGATAAAGTACAATAAAGAACTTTGTACGAAATATACACTTTATGAAGTCTCAAATAAAAAAAGTCATGAAAATTTAAAAATTCCCCCAGTAATTTTTTTTTTTTCAATGCAGAAGTCATTGGTAACGTTCTTGAAACTGTGTGAATGACAAGCCTGCATCTAAGTTTCTGAAGTGTGATGTAAAGCAGTCAGGTCAATCTCTGGCTACTTCACCAGCTGCTATCCAGAAACAGAAGAATTAAAAGCTGTTTCAGAAGTGCATCTGCTGCATTGTAAAAATAAAAAGAAAAAAATAGAAAAAGAATGACTAAACATATGGATTAAAATTCCTCAATTAATTAGATACAAAAGAAGAAATGGAATATCAAATCTTCTCCTTCCTGTCCAGTTAAGAACTCTAGATTACCAGATTCTGTCTGGTAGATTTTAATATTAAGTCAATACTGATGTTACATCTATGTTTAGCAACTGTTCCATCTGACTTAGCTTTAAGTCTGTGACTCCCTTTTTAGGCCCAAAGGAGGTTTTCATGCTTGAAATACTGTTTGCTTTTCTTTAGTTACATCTGATGATCTAATTAGTAGTATCACTTTTCCTTAAAAACTTGCTTTACTCTCATCCCTTGATCACAAACACAATTCTACCAACATTTATATTTGAAATATCTGAACCACTTTTAAGGCACTAAAACACATAAATCTGGGCCTTTTTTTTAAATACAAGTATCCATGAACATCGTTACTTCATTAAGAAAGCCTCATCCTTGCCTCAAATCAAGCCACAGTATTTCAGAAAAATGTGAACATGTCATGGGCCATTCTCCTCCATGTTAAAAATTGTGGAGTGGTGGAATGTTAAAAAAATAGACAGAAAAAAAATAGAGAGAAAAAATAGAGATAAAAGACCCCAGGATATCACAGATACAAGGTAAACAGCTTTTTGTCATCCTTGAGCAAATTCCCCATGAGAGATTATAATGCATCTTGTTAATGGACCATGTTGATGACTAGAGGTCTTTCTCAGYAACGCCAACCTCTGAAGGGCGTAAAGTATGAATAAAAATCATCTTACATTTGTGCAAGATGTTTCAAAATCTACAAAGGGGGTGGGAGGAGGAAATACAGTCTGAATCTTGCTAAAGTAAACTTACTATGTCCCATCAGGAAAAACCACACGYGGTATTACGATTAAACTAAATGTAACAAATGCAAAAGATGACGGCTGATCTCATAACATCAGAGCACCAAGATTATTTGGAGCAGAGCTTGCTATTAACTGCCTGCTTTTTGTAATAAAGAGGGGGAGAAAGAAGGCAAAAAAGGTATTTGTATCCAAGAAATTCATGTCTGAGAAATACATCACAAACTTATACCTTTGGAAGATCTCTAGAGAAACAGTTCTAGAAATYAATGTCATTTGACATTGGCATCATCACCAAGTCAGAACGGCCTAAAAGTACCTAACAATGTACAGACACAAATGAGGACGGAACCAATAAGGCAAGCAAGTCCTTTACACCATGCTTTTCCCCTCCAGTATCCGCTAGTACCGAAGCAAGCATTCATTTTTCCTGAGGTAGAAATAAACAGCTACTTGGTACACTTTCCACTTTTATTAATTGGCAGTGATAAGCTCCTTCATTTCCCACATTTATTTGCTTCTTTGACTCACTCTTTTTTCACTTCTTTGGCCCTTAAGATGTGCAGGAGGCTCTAGCACCTCACCATCCCAGCTCCAACATGTTCCAGCTCTCAATTCCATCTCCCTTTAGGGACAGGTCCACACAAGAAAATTGCACTCATTTACCTCAAGGGAGGTTTTAAACTAACAGATTTTAAATGGGACAAAAGGTTATATGAGCATTCATAAGACTTGAGGCTCATTTCAGTGTTAAAAATGCCTCAATTAGAGATTAATTTGACTTAAATAAACTGTCCAAAAGAAACTGTGGGCTTTTGCAGATTAAGCTTGCACTGAATTGGTTTTTTTAAAAAAATAGCTTGATTTGCACATAAAGAATTACAAGTTTCTGTTAAGCTTGCACTAAACTGTTTAAAAAAACCACACACACAGATTAAATTCCCATCATATAAGGTTTTCATGTAACCAAAACCTTTTATTTACTCCGAATACACAGCATTTATAGGACCATTGTACRAGCACATTTCTAGGCATTCTCTGAGATTCTCCGAGTTTCTAGGCATTCTCTGAGCTCTAGTTTACCACCACAGCATAAGACTGCGAAGCAAAGATCAAGGCATTCCACACCAGGAAAGTTCCCCCACGCATAAACAGGTTGAAATTTTGAGGCGTGACTAGTCAGAATTCCTAAAAGCTCCGTCAGTGTTTGTTCTATCTTCCTGCCAGGCAGCCAAGGGAGTTCTCCGAGCAAGGAGGAGTGGCAAGGAATTCTCTAGCACTCATCAAACACAACTTCTCTCTAACGAGGGTTATTTCACTTGCAGTGACCCGAAAAGTGCTGTTTAGGTAAACACAGAAAAGGCAGCAGTAGCTCAAAGCTCTGTATGAAGCTCTTCACAAACTAGAAGCTTGCAAAGCACACTCCAGCAACGCTATATGCAAAACCGGCTCAAGGTGCTTTGGCTTTTTCACATGAACTTGCAGCACTTGCAAAGGAGAGCAGGGAATATTTGCCCATCCTAATGAAGTTACAAGTCCCTGTAGCATGACATGCGTGATCGTAATGTTAAATGAACGTGGCACATGCCGACTGAAAGAAGTGCTACCATTCAGTTCGTATTGCAGGYTACTTGCTGAAAGACCTATCAGAGTGAAGCCCCTTCTTAGCAGGTAGCATTAGTTTTGTCCTAATTAGTACAAGAGGAGACTCTTGGATACCTATACATGGTTGCTTTTACCAAAGTTTTGATTCAATAGCAATATCCACTATCATACGCAGTRGGAATTTGAGACACAGAGATAGTAACAGTATATTCCAAGATGTTATTACTGTCAGTAAGCAAATGGGAAATGCTTTGTAACTAGTTCTTGTATTAAATATAATTTCTATATCAAGTTCCTTCCTTCTAAAGGCATACTTATCTGTACATAAAGAGAAAGCAGTACAAATGAGTCATACTCCTCTCTACAAAGTCCTTCAATAGAAGGACTGCTGAAAATAAATGCTACATTTCAGCAAAAATAAACAGCATGTTTTTCTTAAAAGACTTATTTGGGTGGAGAAACTCCTAGTGATCTTAACCATTAACTATCAGCTGCTGTTTCCAATTCCATTAACAGTTCTTATGATGCTCAGTTTCCTCTCAGTAAACCACGAATTGCCACTCTCTCTTGTGCCTTCCAAGCTGCTCTCTTCCTTCAGAAGAGCCACTGGTAGCTTCCACCACCCTGTACACCTCTTCAGCCTCTTAGCTGGGATACCCTGTGCTTGAGCCTCCCCAGCTGTGCACTTTGCAGCCTCCTTGCAGCACTGCAGCACACTAACAGAACCAAGGTTCTTAATCAACTTGGGCTAGAGCACCTTGATTCTTATTTTGATAAGCAAAGCTGCCTTCTTTTTTTTTCCCCTCTCCATTTTCTTACAGTTTGCTAGGGTTTCATTTACTTTATTCTTTTTTTCATATTATCTACCACGTGGCCTTTTCCAGAGAGCACTGGAGTTGCAGCTGAAAACAGAGCAGTGCAATTTAGCCTTCAGGGCACCCTGGTGAGCTGAAGAATGCTTTTTATCAAATTGAGATAATGGGAAGAGTATCCAACAGTCCCACTGCTGTTCTTGCAAAAGTGAACTCGACGTTCCAGCCTCATAGAAACCGAAATGGACATTCTCGCCTCACTTCTGCCGAGCAGCTGTTTTGCAAACAACTGCTCCAGGATTAGCTGGGAGGCAGGCCTAAGAACTCAGTCCCAGAGGTTCTCCCTCATTTTGAAATACATATTTTTTATTAAAAAAGATCTTAAATATACTTAAGTAGAAAGCTCCCAGTGTCATGCACTTGCAATGCTGTGTCTTGAGGCAGGACTACAAATCTGCTCCAAGACATCAGGCATGTTGTGGTTTTCTTCACATGAAGTACCCACCCTTATAACAGGAGACTGCCATGCAAGGTGGTAGCTTATAGACAGCATGAAAGGCTGGGGATGGACAGATCCAAGCTCATGGTCTTGCTCCACCACAAACACAGGGCGTGAGTTTGGCAAGCCGCTCATGCTTGTGATGCCTCATCTTCAAGTCTGCAAGGCTGGGACCACAGCACTAGTCCAGTTTGGTACAGCCAAAGCCAGGGAGGCTGTGTGTGGTGCAGCACTGGGAAAAGCTTGGRAAGTATTCAGACATTGAGGAAACAAGGACAAAAATTCACTCATTAGTGTTCCACTATGTGAATTAGAAGCCCAACTTAAAAGGCTCAGTTGATTTCTCCTGAGTCTGTCTCCTCTGCGAGCATGTGAGCAACTGCACCACAGTAAAATGTTATGTCCACAAACCTTTCACTGCGGTTGTGTCTTCTGGGGATATCAGGTTAGTTCTGGAGACCTATTAATTCATATTYGCATGCTTTCTTCAGTTTCTGACAGGCCTAATGCTGCCAGGGCACTTATCCCCTTTAGCCAACTTGCAGGAAACAGAAATTGAGGTGCAGAAGACTCGTACAAGAGCAGACAACAGCCAAAATCTCAGCAAAGATTAGAAAAGGCAAAAAACACTTATCAGCTGCCAAGAGTGGCAGGGAATATGACCAGGTGCAAAGGGTGGTAGTACCATTGCTGTTGCAGAGACAAAAAGATTGTACATATAATTTGCTTTAGTTGCGTTTTGATGAAATACTACACAAAGTTACTTCAAACAGTAACAATGCTAGATAGGTCTAACCACAACCCTCTAACACCATGATTACATAAATTATATATTTATATCAATTTAAAAGAGAAAAAGTGTAAGAAAAAAWTTTAAAAAGAAAAAAGACATGTAAGTAGTTGGCCAAATCCGACCCTCAGGGATCCAGCCCTTTATYCTATAGCACTATTTCCAGCGTACTGCCAAGTGATAAGGGAAAAGCAGCACCTAAAGCACCTACTGATATACTGAAATCACAGTTTGGACGGGGTTTGGATAACTGCACAAGAAGATGTCTSTACCTGAAATTAAAGGAAAAGTAATTCATCTCCAAATAAATACCATACAAAGCTATTTAAATGGTAATTATAGATTATAAAACCCCCTTTTTTGGGTCARCCTTGCCAAAATCATAGAATGCTTAAGGTTGGATGGGACGTCTAGAGGTCATCTAGTCCAACTCCCCTGCACACGCAGGGTGTCCTAGAGCATGTGGCACAGGATTGTGTCCAAGTGGGTTTTGACCCTTCTCTCCAGAGAAGGAGACTCCACCACCTCTCTGGGCAACCTGTTCCAGTGCTCTGTCACCCTCACTGTCAAGAAATTCTTTCTTAAGTTCCTGTGGAATTTTTGGAGCCTCAATTTGTGGCCGTTTCCTCTAGTCCTATCACTGGCCACCACTGAGAAGAGGCTGGCCTCATCCTCCTCGCTCCCTCTCTTGAGATATTTACAGACACTGATGAGGTCCCCTTCTCAGCCTTCTCTTCTCCAGGCTGAAGAGGCCCAGCTCTCTCAGCCTTTGGTCATAGGGCAGATGTTCTAGGCCCCTAATCATCTTTGTAGCCCTGCGCTGGACTCTCCCCAGCAGCTCCACATCCCTCTCMCACTGGGGAGTCCAGAACTACACACTGTACTCCAGGTGTGGCCTCACCAGGACTGAGTAGAGGGGCAGAATCACCTCCCTCAACCTGCTGGAAAGGCTCTTCTTAATGCACCCCAGGATCCCATTGGCCTTCTTGGCCACAAGGACACACTGCTGCCTCATGGTCAACCCATCATCTACCATGACGCCCAGGTCTCTCTCTCTCTGCAGGGCTGCTCTCCAGGAGGTCGGTCCCCAGCCTGTACTGGTGTCTGGGGTTATTCCTCCCCAGGTGCAGGACCCTGCACTTTCCCTTGTTGAACTTCATGAGGTTCAAAAGGCAGGTTTGCTGATCACACCGTTGARCCTGACATGATGTCTGAATTTGAACTACCTTGGTGCTGTTAGAAGCAACAGCAAAAGTAAAAGCATCAAGTTGTCCTATAAAAGCCCTCTGCAAAACCTCGTCTGAACTCCCGAACCACAAGATCCTGACTTAGGATTACAGCTGAGGGCGTATGGATATCAAGAGCAACRAAGCACGTACTAGTTTTTATTTGTGCACCTTCATTTTCAAATACTTTTATGGCATGTGTCTGTGTTAAAAAACAACTATCCTTGACAACAAGTAATTGGATTAGGAAATTATATGAGACACTTAAATTTCCAAACATTTTGACATTTTTGGCATGTAYCCATTTGTAAAACCTGTTGTAAAATTCCCAACTGCAACTTAAATAATCATGCATAAAGGAAATGTCTCTGAATGCACCTTGATACYATGTATTTTATTGTTTAATAAAATGAACAAGTAACTACAAAAACTGTACTTACTACATGATATTTGAAACTCCGTGGAGTAAATGGTACTTTAAAAAACATTTGGGTTGCTCATGCCCTCCTCTGCAACAGTTTCCATAGCTCTCCCAGGCTTGGCTTGAGCAGCCCACACCTGACCAAACACTGGCACTGATATTTCAAACACAGCTACCAGCRCTGCGCTCCTGTCACTTATCCAACATTCACTAACTTCCAGATTTTTTTTCCACCTTTATCAGATGGTTAAGGTAGTAGAAAACACTGTTGCCAGTTTAGAAAAGGCCTTGGGGAAAACCTTAGTGATTTTCTTAGCACAGCTATCGCAGCTCGCCATCTATCAAGAGATAACTGTGTCTTGTATGTTATATCTTTTGGATCAGAGAATGAGACTTGCAATGATTTCCCAAGCAAACCCCCTCTTCTCACACTGACTTTAGGAAAGATATTTAGGAGGAAAAGAGGAACTGAGGTCCTTTTCTCCCCACAAAGAACTAACTTGGATTTTCAATATATATTTTCATACTACACAGAGGCAACATTCGTATTTTCTAGTCTAATCAGCTGATTTTAATGGTTA
The DNA here is from genome assembly GCA_003342815.1 of Eudromia elegans. Classification (NCBI taxonomy): domain Eukaryota; kingdom Metazoa; phylum Chordata; class Aves; order Tinamiformes; family Tinamidae; genus Eudromia; species Eudromia elegans. Next base: position 5,292,533 of record PTEX01000036.1, on the reverse strand, counting down.
GTGAAAAACTGAAGAAAAGGCTTTGGAGCCTTCTCTTGCAGCCCAGAGTCCAGGATATGGGGAGTGCCTTATGTGGCTCTGAGTGCCTTATATGGCTGCATGCTGGCTGCAGAGGATGCACTCCAGGTCCCCCAATGCTTCAAATCTGCCTTTGGGATATCTACAGTGCAGATAATGCTTTTAAGATGAAATTCTAAACAGGGAGTCCTAAACTCCCTGAAGAATTAAATTTCAACCTATAAGTCAAGTTCTATATTTCTAAAAATAACATCTTTTTAAGCAAATTATCAATTCAATAAGAAGTACTCTATGAGAATACTAATATAAGAAGTATCCTATGAGATAAATGTGTTTCTCTGGTTTTAATATTCAATAAGTAAGAAGAGGTTGTTCATATATGTCATTAAGTCACCATCACACRTTACCAGAAAAAGATTTTAAGATATAAATCTTTCATCATTATTATTATTAAGCCAAAAAGATGACTGTTGTRTTTGAACTTCCTTGTAACAGATATGCTCCAGCATGACTGGCGAGTAGGGCAGTACTGCACCACATTTATGGCCACTTACCCTCAAACAATTCCCATAGCCACAACAATTCCTCATGAGCCATATCAGTTAGCTTTGGTGCTGTCTGGAGTGACCAAGCTAACACAAAATTGCATCAGTGGTGAGAGTGACCTGTCCAAGAGGTCACCAGAGCCATGGAGAAGGTCTTCTAAAGATATGGGCCTGAGCTAACCACTTGCACCAGTGGCTACATTGTGCCTGCGGTTTCCAAGTCACATGCAGAACTGAATATTTAATATGAGTCTAAAGATGGTTGTGAGATGTCAGATCTCATCAAGAAATACGTGTTTCAGAGGTGGTTAGAGCAAGGGAACTAAGAGTCACACAACCAGTAGGACCACTTGCCTGGGCTAAGATAAGCATTTAGAGCATTTACCTCTCTCTGTCACAAAGAACTTAAATTCAGTGCCAGGAAACTAAACATAAAGCATTTTTATTGTGTGTGACTACAGCTCTGGCAACCCAACAGAACTTCCAAATGGGATATTACTAGTAATGGAGAAATTTTTCCCTGAAAATAAAGACACTTATCAAGATCTGGACAGCCTTCACTGGAGAGGCCTAAGTGGATTAACAAGTGCAAATGCATTTGCAATCTTTCTCATACAAAGTCAAATATTTTTACTAATTTGACGAGTGAAAACTTTGCCCCAAACTTGTATACTTTAGAGAAAACTCTAACAAACAGCCTCCAACTCTTAAATAATATTTTTCCTTCTCTACATCCCAACTCAATCCTTCATTTCTAATTGACAAGACACAGAAAAACTCCAATTCCAATACAAGCAGAATTTAGTATAACAAAATGAAAGATTGCATTCTGAGCAGRCAACAAGAGAGAAATCATCTTTAATGAAATTGGTTCCACCCTGTGGCTGGTCCAAAGCACTGTCCAGTGCTGCTGACTACTCTTGCATCGCAGTTCCACAAATGCTAGGCATGGCTCTGCCTGGAGTCCCATTCACTATTGGTGGAAATAAGACTGAAGCAATGGAGGACTGACAGAAACACTTGGTGAAAGAGCTTTAACATGGACTGAGAAAGAGAGCCCACCTGTTCACCTCCCGAAGACTCCTGTTTTAATGCCTAATTTTTCTGAGGGGAGGGGGGAAATATATTTCTAAAGCAGGAAAATTTAAGGCAACCTGCTTGAACGAGGTGCTCTTATCTTTATGTGTGCGCTTGGCTAGTCGACCATTCCCCACTTCAATTAGTTGGCTGCATTTGAGCAAATGAGCAGGAAGCCTGGAGCTGGGCACCTGTGTTTGCCTGCACACTCAATACTTCCCCAGAGGCCCAAAGCCCTCTCATGTGGCAAGCAGGCATGTGAGGCTGCTCCACTCGGCTTCCAGGGGACTGCTCAAGCTCTGGCAATTGTTAGAAAGGATTCAGGGTAACATGAGGGTTAGATGTGGTCTTACAGCTGACAAGAACAAAAACAACCCCTGGTACGAAAAGCATTGCATATAATGTGACTGCTGCTGACCTGCACCCACATACTTTATACATGACAGCAGGATAGGCTCGGGCCTGACCCTGCATGCTGACCTCCAGACATGGGAAGCGAGTCCTTCAGGCTCCTTGACAACAGCTTTCATTCCCTCAGACCCTCTCTTCTCCACAGCTTCTCAATAAACACATGTGGATTATTCAGCACAGAGCTTGGCGTCTGCAGTAAGACAGCACAGAACTAACTTCCCAACTCTGAAGCAGCAGCGAGCAGGGTATACACACTGATAAATATTTGAATGTGTAACTTCCAAGGCATTTTGAAACACAGACTAACAGCTGCACCTCTCCAGGTTTACCTTGCAAGATYCCATCTTAAATCAAACAAAACCCTCCTATGTGATGACAGTGAAAATACCACAAGAGGCAGCATTCTGAGCAGCTGCGCCAAGACACCAATGAAAAAGCACATCAGTAGCACTTGGATAATGTACCATGGGTTACCAAGAAACACTTTTTACTCCAAGCAGAGATTATCATGTCATACACTAGAAGGTCAGGACTGCTCTGAAATGACCAGGCAGGGACCAACAACATATGTAGTGCAGGAGAGTCACATCATGTGAAAAGAGATTAATAGARAAATTCTAAACAAGAGTTGTGCTGGGCCGTTTTGCAGGCTGGCAAGTACAGATAGGGGAGCAGCTCCCTCAACCAAAGCAGATCCAGGGCACAGGTCTTGCAAGCAGCAGTTCACCCCCTAACAAACCACTGCAATGGCCAGCGCTGGTACTTGGTCGGGCCAGTACCTGCCCAGCAAGCTGCTACACTGGCAGCTGGCATCCTTTGCTGCTCACAGCAGAGACAAGAAGGAAGACAGTCTGTCTAGGCTGTATCTGCCTGAAGGAGCCGCCTGAAAGGAAGCCAGTGGCTGGGCAGCAAGCTCAGGGCAGCAAGCTCAGGGCAGCTTCACCATGCCAGACACTTGCGCTCACACACACCTCTGTCTGGCTACAGAATTTTAGACTCATTTGCTGTGACCACTGGTACAAGGAACTAGCTCCTATTTGCCGATATGTATTGCTCTAGATCTTGGGCTTCCTTTGAGGCTCCTTAAACATTTAAAAAACAATCAAAAAACCAGTTGAGATCTCTGGTTTCTTACATCTAAATGACTAATACACTATCTCAACTTTCACCTACATAAAGCTGTTTGGCTGTCAAACTAAAACAAGGAAAATTCCTCAAGTTGAACAATGGAGGAGATTAAGAGGTCTCTGGAGACAGGGAGATGGAGTTTAACTCCAAACTGAGTAGAGGCTTTGGTAACACAGGCAAGTGTCTCCTCCCAAGACCAGCTGAGGTGCAGGCCCTGGTTGGGAACATTTCACGCGACCTTATTTATTTGTTGATTCCATCTTCCATCCTCTGAACAGATTTCTTTTACAGGGGCTCTCTAATATCTTTATCAAGATAACCAATCCATAAGCATAGTCCATCAGAAAGCCTCCATCATGCTGCCTAATGTGTAAGCCACGATTCCATTCTTTCATGGTAGCTTCAAGATTTCAAGCTAAGATGCCTGAGGCAGTAGCAAATCTTGACAGAAACACTTTTCAGCTCTCCGCAAACTCTGATGGGATTGTATGATAACCACTGCATCTACAAGCACTAAGAAACAAAAGCAAAGATGGTGATGCAGAATGCCAAAAAAGATATAGAGAAGCCCTCTGAGCACAGTGTGCCAGCCTCTCACCTAGCTCTGCTGCTCTGGGATACGTCCTAATGTTACTCTAGCAAGGCCATCAGAAAAACGACAGGTCAGCAGGCACCACTGCCTCCCCCACAAGCGCCACCAGTATTTGCTAACGTTCACCCACAAGCACAGGGACATGCTGCCCCACGGTGAACCTCCTTTGCTCCAACTTTGTGCAGGGATTTATACTTCCAAATTATGTTCTGCAGCATATGATGTATGGACTCGTACTCTCTTCCCCTCCCAAGCTGCATCCCCAAGATACTACACAAAATTGAACATAAATCCAATACATTTTCCCTCCGTCACAGACTTGCATCGCATTTTGCTCACAGCTTTCAAAGACTGCGTGTGCAGTTGTATAAATTGGCCCTTGTTTTTCTTGAGAGTAAATTGTCTTGATCAAGTCAAAAGGGGAGAAAAGTCCATTTTCAAATGGAGTTAGCAGCTGAGTTAAAATTTACCCATGTGTAAAAAAGAGATAGAGTTTCATTTTGAAATGCTGACACATTTTTAATCCCTCCAAAAATGTTCAAGGAAAATATTCACACTAGTTGACTCAAGATATCTCCTTGTAGGAAATACAAGTTGCAAAAGGAAAAAACAAAAATAAAACATCTCTGCACAGACCTTCAAAAGCTGTAGCAAGTAAAATGCAAGAAACCTCCAAATATTTTGGGGACAGAAACAGTTACAGTATAGTTCTATCAAACCTTATGGACAGAGGCAACTATTTTTAAAGTCTTAGAAAGTATGTCATTAAAAAAAATTTGAAAAAACATGAATGACAAATTTTGTACGACTATAATCTTCTAAAATGCTAACTGATAAAATTATGCCAAATTTCTGCAGAAGTCCCATGCATTTAAACCAAGTGGGATTTGCAATGCAACTACAAAGTTGTGACTAATTCCTTATACTCCTGCTATTTTTACTCCTCTCCTTCATGACCTTGCGTAAGCCCTTTTTTCCAGTAATGTCGATAAAAATAACAATACAGCACAAAGATCTAGGTAACCTTTTCATGGAGCTCTAAACTGGATTTATTTAGAGATCCTTTCAGAGACTTGATACCTTCCAGAAAAATGAGCACAGAAACTGTCATAGTTGATTAATAAGCTCATTTTGCACATTCTCTTCAAATCTCCAAGCTATTTTTTAAGCAAAGGTTAAAAATAAATATTTTTGGAGGCTACAGTAAGCAGGTGGCACTTTTCCAGCATTCATTTTTGACCTAATGGGAAATAAAATGAGAATGAGTGCAGAAATCTCGCATTAAGACATTGGCCATCAATAGCCTARCGCCTGAAGCAAACTACATGATTTTGCCTTGGCTGATCTAACCCTTGTTTCAATCCCCTGCAAGTCAACTATGACTCAAACAGCCAACTAAAGGAAGTCCCTCTGGGCCTTCCCTGAAGTATCTCTGAGCAGAGAGATACTTCTGATAACAGCAACTGAAGAACTGGAAAGTGCTGTGCACAGGATGATGTTTTCATACAAAACGTCTGCTGTGCAGCAGGCTTGTGAGCCGTGAACATGTATTACTGATAACATTATAAACACTGCCTTTGGAAAACTAAATAATGTTGCACTTGCAAACAACTACTCTACTTTTCTTTCAGCACTGCATTTGGATTCCAAGCTACAAACACACGACATGACGGCACTCCTTCCTGCAGTGACTAGAGATTAAGTCACTGCAATCGAATCCATTCCGGGGCAATCCTGAGTTTCCAAAAGTGCTGAGCGTCCATCCTTTAACTTATATCAAAATGCAGCACAGCCAAATAACTGAAATCACTGAAATTGCTTATGAAAATTTAGGACATGAAGCTCATTAACAGAAACGTATTTGAAACAGCATGCAGGGCTTTGCAAGGCCAAGATCCACACAATCTATCTGAAATAACTGACAACATATGTCTGCAGCACGTTTCCAGCCAACAACTGGCATATCAATCCAAAAGAGCTCACAAAATGGGTATTTAGGATGGGTTTTATCCAAATTACTAGGTTACCTATGTGCTTCAGCCATCTTACTCCTAATCCATCAACACTAAAAGAAAATCATCTCATGTACTGAAAACATGGAGAAAAAATCTCCTTTGTATTATACTGAAATCATTTGCTATTCGGCTGTCTTCTGTTGCAATAGAAAAGCATCTGATCTTTTATTTTTTTGATCAGAAAATTATATATATATATGTAAATGGTTCAACAAGATCGTACAGCTCCATGGACTGTCTCTTCCACTCACCACAGAGAGAGGTTCAATACACCTGCTTTCCAACATCACTAGTCTTTCCCATGGGAGATGAGCGAGACTGCTGACGCACAAAATGACTGGAGCCCCTCTAATCATCTTCCCCTTTTTTCCCCTACAATGTTTTTCTCCCTCTTGGAAAGGACCAGCCTTCATGTTCCCAGTAATTTCATGTTTTCGTTCCAAGTTCCTAAGTCAGGAGGGGCAACAAGCTGGGAAGAAGGTGCTCCAAGCGTCAAGCCAAAAGACAACACAAAGAAGGGGACAGCAGAGTGCTGAAGCATCAATGTATTCACACAGGTGCAAGCAAAGACATCGGACAAGCTGTCCAATACAAAGTTGCTAATCCTAGTTTGGGTGGCTGCAGAGAGCCAGACCCACGCCAAGCATTCACATGCCTTGCCAAGAGAGCCTGCATGACAGAAACACACTGCAACCACTGCAATCTGCTGGCATCACCTCAAAATGCCAGGAATCCCAAAGCAGCCTTAAGTGCAGCCTTTGGAGCTGGATTATTCTTTACAAGAACGGTTTTATCTGATTTCTGGCCTGTTCAAAGCTCTTCCAAGTCCACCAAACACTGACATGGATGAATTATAGCAGTCAGGTGGTAGCTGGATAAAAGTATCTGGAGCTTGTCTAGAAATACTGAGGACCACTACGAAGGGTGGGATACATGCCCAAGACTTTTAAGAGAAGAAATTACAGCTCTTCACAATCTGCCAAGTGGGAAAAAGCACGGATACCCTCAGCACATGGGCTCAACATCATCARAACAGCTTATTTACCTCAACAAAGACCCATGCTGTAATCATGCCTTACGACTATGAGTTACAAAATGTTTTTCAAGCAGTATCCAGTTATAATTTAAGGGAAAAAAAAGGAGAGTGAGCAGAGAGGAAAGTAAGAAAAGAGAGGGAAAAAAGAAAAAAGGAAAAAAAGGGAAAAAAAAGAAAAAAAACCACTAAGACCATTTCTGCTGGGGGAGGGAATGAGGAGGAACTGAAATGGCGAGCTGTGACTTGATATAATTACCACCTCCACTCGAGGCTCACAGCTGCTGCCTAAAACGTCCCAGAAATTTCTGCAAGCTTTGAGACCGTTGCCAAAGCAAATGTAATGCACTGCAAGGCTGGAGAGTGGATTTCCAGGCAGGTTCCTGTCATTATTGGGGAATCCGGAACAGCTTGAATTTTCGTTTGTTCCTCTTTTTGTTTAGGTCTGAATTCCAAAGTACAAAAGCAAAAGCTCTTAGGTAGGTATAAGCCCACCTAAGAGAATGTTTGCATGTGTTTAAAAGATGTGGCTTTTACAKGACTGCAGAAAAGCTTTTCCTCTAATTCCTGAATAATATTTTCCTAGCAAAATGACACTTTTCTCTGCCGGTGAGCTATCAAATCACTCCTTTCCACTACCTCTGCTATGTTCCCAAGAGAGAAAAATGACATTCCTTGAAAAGCCAAATGAAGTTAAAAGAAGTCAGAATCATTGCAGTAAATCCTCATATAGCCTATTAGATAGTCAAAGACAATGAACAAGTGCGTATCAGATTCATATCATAGCCTATGAAAGTATCTTCCTTCAGRTATCAAAGGCACTGAATAATTCATTGAATGTACATTGTCAGGAGGAAGACTACCTTTTCCTACAGGAAAMGGCAAAAACAAAAAAGGATGTGAAGATAGAAAATCAATGTGTTAGCTAAATTGGAAAGGTAATAAGGTTAAAGTTACAGTGGCCATACATGAGGATACAGGGATGAAGATTTTTGGAAAACATGTCCAAATCTACTGAATAAGACTTCCAGCTGCTAACAGATAGGTTGAGAGCATGAATATAATCACTGAAACTACTGTTCTTTTAAGCATAATAATATCTTAATCCTGAGATAATCAACTCCTTAACCTTTGGCACTTGAGTTTATTTAGCTCCTACTCCAGTAATTATTTCATTACCAGAAAGCGCTCTTGCTGCAAGTTACTTGTATTAAGAAGCTTTTAGTCCTAACCACAGAGGCGGGGAGGAGCATGCGCTGCGCCCATGCAAGGACAGTGAACCACATCTGCTGTGGTCAAACACACACGCAGACACATCATGCAGCTCAGGAAAGCCTCAAGAAGTAGAGCTATGCACATGACAATAGTSATGGGTCTGGCCCAACATCTTAAATAAGTAACAATGAAAAAGACATAACAGACATTAAGCTTAAATTCTATTATTAGGAGCTTAMATGCTGTTGCATGTATGCTTGTAAGTATAAAACCATAGTTTTATTAMGTTTATTGAAAGGTAGCCCAACATCCAGCTTGTATATACAATCCCAAGCAAGCTCATTGGCAACTGGCTAATGCAGGAACCTGAGGTTTTGCCAAGAGGTAAATCTTGCCCTAATGCAATAGCTCATACCTCATCCATCTTACCATGACCAGAGTTCTGAATTGCTAAAGAGTAGTGACAAGTGCTCTGTAATTTAGAAAATCTGTCTCATTTTTAGAAGTAAATAAAAGTTACAAGTTACGGACTTGTAACATATGGTTCCTGTTTACAGATCCTCAGTCTTCCTGAATTCATTTACAAGGACTATAATGAGGTAAAAATYCTTAAGCAGAAAACAAACAAATATAGCCCAAGTAGGCACTGCTCTGCTTTTCTTCTTAGGCTACTTAAAATTTAACTTGCTGTGAGAATAGCACAACTTTATGAAGAAATAAGAGGAATTTATGCTCTGAGGGACACACAAATCCAAGTATAGCCCCGCCCGCCACATATATACATTGATTTATGTAACTTCTAGGAGCTTCTCAAAGGGATGGCTATAAACAAGAACAGGTTGCTATGGGAGGAAGCTAAGTGTACAGCAGAGCAGGCTATACCCCTCCAGTCCCACAGAGCACTGCAGAGCAGGAGCCATCTCCCCTAACAGAATTTTAAACCAACATCCTCCCTTGGTACCTTGCTACTACACAGGGAATTTAAAAAGAGGATTCTTATACTGGAGAACAATAAGTGCAGTAATACATCAATGAAGAAAAAAAGTCTGGTGGTTAATGTATTCGTGCTGAATCGTTACCCACTTTAGGTAGGACACTGCTGCATTTTATTCTACATTTCAGCATCACCAGAAAATAATCAAGTCTGCAGTGTGCCRTGCAATGACATTACCAAAAGCTATTTCTTTGCATACTTCCATTTGCAAAATTTGGGACCAGATGACTCCTATCTTTCCTACAAGACTCCACAGTTTCACAAGGCAAGGGCAACGCTTTGATGCKGCCCAATACATGTTACCTGACAAAGCAAAAAAGCAGGAAACAATGAAAGAAGAAATGACATATTCTCAGGTCAAATCCAAGCACAGTCAAGCAAGAAAGAGAAAAGAAGCATGAACAAGCTTCAACTAAAGCCTGAGATAACAAAAACATACTATCTACTGAGGAGATACAGAACTCTCATGACCTGAGGAGTCTATCATGTCAACATAACTATCAAATAACACTAAAAGGCAGTCAAAACACCAAAGTCCTTCAAGGTCATAGATATACCTGCTTGGTTCCATGCGCCCTCCAAATGCTCTTTAATACCCCAAATCATTTTCATACAGGACAAGCCAAAGCTGCTCTTTCATTTTCAGCTGTTTAAATATATTTGTTTCTCTTATCAGGAACACAGATTTTTATTACCTAGCCCACTTCAGCCGGCCACCTCTTAGTGCTGACACCAGCTCTTGTGGATTTGTCATCTCCACAAGGACCTATTTTAGGTATGGATTTTCATTCCATTTGGTGCTGTGACTTCAGCAGGACTTGCTAGCAAGGCTAACTACAGAAAACTTCTACCTATTCCATGCCCATCAATGATTTTTATATTCCCATTGAAAGTTCAGGATCCTAGAAAGAAAGGGAGTCTAGGAGAGGTGGTTAATATTCAAGCACCACTTCCTCCAAGCTCAGAATTGGTGCATTCCTCCAAGAAAGAAGTCAAGCAAGGAGGGCAAGGAGCTTTTGGGAAAACTTAAACAGAGAAAGAGAGCATATACCCTGTGGAAGAAGGGTTAGACCACATGGGAGGAATATAAGAACATTGTCAGAGAAGACAACTTCCTCATTCCTCTGCAATGAGGAAGGCCAAGGCCTGTTGGAATTAAATTTAGCAAGAGATGTCAGRAACAATAGGGAGGCCTTCTACAAATACAGCAGCAGCAGAAGGGAGACTAGGGAAAATGTTGGTCCACTGATGAACAGGGTAGGGTGCCTAGGTGATAGAGGATACAGAGAAGGCAGTTACTAAAGGCCTTCTTGGCTTCAGTGTTTCCTGCTAAGGCTAGTCCCTGTGAACCACAGAGCCTAGACACAAGAGAGAAAACCAGGAAAGAGGAAAATTTTCTGCTGGTAAAGGAGGATTGGATTAGAGATTTAGGCAAACTGGACACGCATAAATCTGCAGACCTGGATAGGATGCACCCAAGAGTGCTGAGGGAACTGGCAGGGGTTATTGCTCAGCCACTCTTAATCTTCTTCTAGAGGTCATGCATAGTAGGAGGAGTGCCGGAGGTCTAGAAGAAAGCCAGTATCACTCCAGTCTTCAAAAAAGAGAAAGAGGGAGGGCCCAGGAAACTACAGCCTGTCAGCCTCACCTCCATCCCTGGCAAGATGATGGAATAGCTTATTCTAGAGACCATCTCTAGGCCTGTGAAGGAAAAGAAGGTAATTAGGAGTAGTCAGCATGGATTTACCAAGGGGAAATCATATTTGACCAACCTGCTAGCCTTCTACGAGTGGATGACTGGCTGGATGGACCACGGGAGGGCAGTGGATGTTGTCTACCTAGACTTCAGCAAGGCTTTCGACACTGTCTCCCATAACATCCTCATGGGAAAGCTCAGGAAGTGTAGGTTACATGAGCAGACAGCAAGATGGATTGAGAACTGGCTGGATGACGGAGCTCAGACAGGTTGTGATAAACTGTGTAGCGTCTAGTTGGAGGCCTGTGGCTAGTTGTGTCCCCCAGGGAGTCAGTATTGAGCCCAGTGCTGTTCAATTTATTCATCAATGACTTCGATGAACAGAGTCAGCAAGTTTGTGGATGACTCCACCAACTGGGTGGCCACCAACCGGTGGCTACTCCACCAAACGGGGTAGAGTAGCCGACACTCCAAAGAGGTGGGCTGTCACTCAGAGGCACCTAGATAGGGTGGGAGAGTTGGACTAGATGGATTTCTAGAGGTTCCTTCCAGCCTCAACCATTCTGCAATTCTGTGAATTCTTTAAAGCTTTGTCCATTAATAGAGTTCATAATTCCCAAAATCTTTGTTGAAAAAAGAAATCAAAAACATATAAATTATGTTACTTTCATTACATCGTTAACTGTGAGAGAAAGATTACTCTTTTTTTTTTGAAGTTTCCAAATAATTCTATAAAATACTCCCTTTGAAGAGCTCTCTAAATAATCCTCTTATATGCTTTTCRTAAGCATTGAAGTGTTTTGGTAAATACACTGTTTGATTCTAAACATTTTTAAGTAAGTCTGAKTTGAGAGTAAATAAATATGAAGACTTGCTGAAAATCTGGTAAATATAGACAGAAAAGACTTACTTGACAATGAAATATTTAGTTTATTTTCCTTTTTTAAAAAATGAGCAATATCATTATTTATATTGCAAACTCATTTCTAGTAATGCATTAGTTATATGAGAGTTAAGGCTACAGAGAATTGCAACTATTTTATTTATAAAATGTGCTATCCAGCTAAAAATGTCGGACTACAAAGCACTTGAGTTTCAACTACAGTTGCTCACATAATTCAAGTTGCGAACCTTGACCCTAGAGTGTTAGGATTGGTTCAGAACACAGTTCATCAGGTCATAAATAATTGGAGGGACATTTAATTCTATGTGGAATAATCTTAATTACATTCCTTAGAGAAGTACTCTTGCAGATGTTAATATGAGCAAATGAGCCACAGAGCACTAAACATTCTGGAGGAAATGAAAAAAGCTGTCAGTTCTAGTATATGCAGTTTATTTAGTTTACAATAGGAGATGGCTTAAAATCATAATGAGATGTAAAACCCCACAAAGTTTGATTCCTGCTAGTCCCTAAATTTGTTGATCTGTCTTAAAAATTATGAACTAGGTATGAATTTGGATTTTACATTACCCTAATGCCCAGTTTCAAGAAGTAAAGATATCTGAGTAATAGTTCACCCGCTCATCTCCAGCTTGGGCACTCAGCTCTTCTGGCGCTTAACCTGCAGAAAAGACTGGCTGACAAAAAGTGTTTTGGCAGTCTCATATCTCAGTCCAGGTTTTTGGTATACACAGTTTCCTCCTCCTTCTCCACTCGCCTCCTTTTTTAACCAGGTGGGTTATACCTGACACAAAGGTCTTATTTTTTTAAGATCACTTCTACTGTACAGCTTCACTGCAGTCAAAACATAAACTAAAGCAAAAACAAGTAATACTGAAAAACTACCTAATTTTCCAATGGTTCCTAATGCTTTTATATATTGAAATATTACAAAGTACTATAATGACTGTCTAGAAAATGTATTTTTCCCTAAAGCTTTCTACTTGTTTTCAACAGTACAGATAATTCACAAGTAACACCATGAGTGATATATGCCTTGTTTTCTACACGAGGGTTGATTTTGGCAGTGCCCTTTCCCAGGATATTCAATTGTTTTCAAGAGACAAGTTAGTGGGAGAGGAAAAAAAAAAAAAAAAAAAAAAAAAAAGAGGAGCTTGTCTTCCTTAGTGCTTTTCTGCTTTTAAAAAGAAAAGAGAAGAGGGTTCTGTGGAGTGGACAGCACTGTCAGAATAACTGCACTGTGCATTATTCACCATTCAAGTAATGACTACCCTGAAATGCATTACTCTTAAGAGTACAAGATGCCTTAAAATAAGTATTTGAAGGACAAGTCCTTGTCTAACTCCTTTAATTCTTCATAGAATCATAGAATACTTAAGCTTGGAAGGGACCTCTAGAGGTCATCTAGTCCAACCCCCCTGCACATACAGGGTCTCCTAGAGCATGTGGCACAGGGTGGTGTCCAAGCGGGTTTTGAAGATCTCCAGAGAAGGAGACTCYACCACCTCTCTTGGCAACCAAAGACCATTCTTGAAATGGACTGACAAACACCCAAATATTCCTATGCTGCACTGAAAATAGAGAACTCTCTCTGCTTTGTAATACATGTGAAAGCAGCCTTGTCTGTATTATTGAGTGGAAAGAGTTTGAAGTACACCTCCATTACACAGACCCACGTCCTTGAAGAAAGAGACCAGGAGAATTCTTGCAGAAATTCTTGGATTGCCATTTCCTGGATGACTAAAGATCCTGACACACAGATAAGCAGCATCAAAGCTGAATTATCTTTTCTCWCTGTCCTTCTCTCTTCACTGTTGATTTTTCTTTTTTAAGCACCCTTATTAATGGCAATAATGAATAAACCACAAAAACAGTCCAGATTGAGTCTGCCCAGTTGCACTGCCAGGGAGGGAGTGGCAGAGAGCAGGAAACTGGAGAATGTGCTTATAAACTAGCAATCATTAAAGAAAAAAGAAAAAAAAAAAGCTACAAAACACCATTTGGGGGAAAGTTACTTCAGAAACTGGCAACACACAGGCAAATCACAAACATTTCAGATGACCACTGCCAACCATTTCAGATGGAGCGTGGAGCTTGTTGGGCAGCATGGGCCAGGCCAGGGTTTCTGTCTGTCACTGACCCAGCCTGTTTGACAGCCCAGTTTGACAAGGTGTAAAGCTTTACAGCCAGAGCGTAACTGAGTGTGAACCTCGAGTTACCATGTGCAGGAAGTCTAGCGCAGACAGCTGCAATGTCAATTGACCCAGGCTCTGCCATCAATGACCTCAGTGCTAATTTGGAAAACAAAAATCACTCTCAGGTGAAATGCAGTTCATCTTGCACAAGAGCTCTGTTAAATGTCTTTATTGACTAGACACTGCCAATAGTATAGACCTGTGCCAGGCCATGCCTGCTGATTTCAGGACAGCCTCTCAAGTCTGTAAAGACCAAATTCTGGCCACCAAACTCTATTTTATCATTGATTTGACCTAATCTTCTAGTGGTAGTTCCGGTTCATGTCTAAATCATGACACCTGACATCTGGTAGGAAAGAGCAAGCCTTGGCCATCTGAGCCTAACACAAAACCAGAGATGTGAAACACACTTAATGAAGGTGATTATTAAATTCAGAAATGCTTCAACATGTTTTATAGAGATATTTTAATAAACCATCTCACATCCTACTTGACAAGAGCCATCTAATGCTCCTATTAGTAAGACAGACAGATGTGATTTAAACTATAGAAAGTTAACTGCATGTACATTAATAATCCACTAAAAAGGTTGGCCATTGTTGTTAAAAACTTGCTCTTTATTTCCTGATTAAAATGTATTAATTTCTGATTCCACTCCTGATGAAACAATGCTCAGAAGTATATCAGGAATGGTCATGTATAGTATTGCTTTATATAAGTATATTATCTTTTCTACTATTCAGAGTGAACTGAACATTTATTTAGCTTCTTTGATGTGTCCCATACAATAGCATACCCACAGACACTGCCTCCTTGCTCAGAAAAAGCAGCAAACTTCTAAGGGCATTTTTGTTAAAATATAATACTAAAATGTAAAGGCTGGCAAGTCCAGTAAAACTTTCACAGAGTAGATGAAAATAAAACCAGTCTCCAGACACGAGAGGAAAGACAGGGAAGCTTTTGCATTGTATTACCTCCAGACCCAAGCACTGCTCACCTCAGCTGAGCTGCATCTCTTCCTATCCCAAAACACACTAATTACCACCACTAACACAAAGTCATCAGTCAGGCAGAGATTACTGCAAAGCTCTGCAAATCCCACACATATAAAGGAAAGAAAAGCAATTAGTGCATAGTGTAGCCYATATGCTACAGAAAAACGAAACAAAAGAAATCAAAAAAAGCACTACGTTAAAGGTCTGGCTGTTCATGTCCCAAGGATATCAAAATGTACCTGCTCTACAACATGTGTCTAAGAAAGTTTAGAAGAAAATTGCAGAGCARGCATATTATAAAGACAAGCCATACATTACCATGTTGCCCAGTGATCTGCCTAGAGAGCCACAGGAGCCTTAGGCTCAGCATACACAAAGGAGGCTGAWGTAGAAATGCAGATCGCTTCCTAGCACCTCCATCAGGAAACACATGCTTTCTGTGGACCAATTTGTCCTCAGATTTGCGTGGCACACAGGAGGCGATAAGCCACTCTTTCCACTACAAAGAATTGAGAGAGTCGAAAAATATTGAAAAGGCAGTAGCCTCCAATAGCCAGCAGCCTGTAAAAAAAAAAAAAACAAAAAAAAAAAAACAAAACACCAAAACAAAAAAAACCCCCCCCACACACACACAAAACACCCCACCAAACTCTAGGAGAGCTGTATTACTGCTACTCCAAATGGGGGCAATTACACTAAAATTTGCCAGCCTAAGGGTGGTAACACAAGTGGTTGCAGCTCTGCCAGACGTCTGGCTACTGTAGACCCATTGCCTCCTCAGGCATCACAGAGTCCATCCACTGCTCTCTCCAAATCCCCTGGCTCCAGCACAGGCCCAGAGCAAGAAACAGACTGTTGGAACTGTTGGACTGCAGGACTGTCGGAACTAAAAGGAAACCTATTAAATGCTACCTAATGAGGTAATTCATTACCTCAATTTATGGAGGTAAATCCTCCATAAAAATGGAAGGAAAATATTTTAAATTCATAACGACAGAAAAGCATTAAAAAGTCACTTAAGAAAATAAACATAACCCTATAAAGTGATTGGTTTCTATTGCATTTTAGAAAGTGAAGAGGCTTGGGTTATGTTTTGGTTTACAAGTGTCATTTAGGGAACCCAAGCCCTGACAATAATTCAGAAATGCTTCATATTCTCTCAAACATGAGGCCTGCCTATGCAAGTCTAATAAGCAGGCTTCTGCCATTTTGATTCACTTCCCTAACTTCTAGTCCCATAAGACCCTTAACAAAATTTAACTCCCCTTCAACATTTATAAATGGAATAATTTTACTGGACATTACAAAATATTGGTTCAATTTGTAACCACATTTCCTTGCAACCAAATATGGCAGCTTTTTCCCCTCCCCCAAAATACCATGAAAATTTGTACTATTCCCCAAATATCCTGAATAAAGTAGAAATCATATATCTCTACTTCCTGGAGAGCACAGTCTAACCAAGACCATACAAGAAAACTCAGATAAAACCTRTGTACAGAGACCTGACGCCTACCTTAAGACTATCATAATTGACGTATGACAAAATTATTCGCGATCTCCAAAGGTTGATGATTTTAGGGTTTCATTCCAACTTCCCTGCAACTTTCCCTGTTGAGTTTGTTTTGTAAGCCAACTGCAAAGATAACCCCAGCATTGATTTCTCTGGTGGTTTCCTTCTGCAAGGCACAGGTTACTGAAGCTGCAGCCTGAGCCCAGGCYAGCTGCTTTGTGATGTCATTCGCCCTAGTTTTGGCACAACAAAATACACATCACTGATCCAACTGAGCCTGCAACTGCTGACAGCTAAGATTTTTACTAGCTAAATATTTTTACTTATAAAAAAAATGGGTAACTGTCAGAGTATTTGTGCACATATACTTTACGCATACAGTTATAATGTGAAATACCTTTTGGCTACAGGGAATTATTACCAAAAGAGACCTAATTTTATCATAAATTACTAAAACTCATCATTCTGCATTCCATCCAGCTGAAAGTCAGGTTCTAGGTTTGACTAAGTCATCTGAAATGCTTTGCAAAGCCCTAGTTTCTTTAGATCTAAGGTATCCATGGGTGATCTTATATTGCTGACTAAGCATGGAGACCCAAATATCAGTACTACCAAAACACATATATCAAAATACACAAGCACACAACATGCAGCAGTGCATTTACTAAAGATAAGGTGACAGCTTTCAGGCAGGAAAATTAATATTTAGAAATTATTTTTTAACAAAAAGCCTGTTATGGGGGGGAAAAAAGTTTCTCTGAAGTGCAGATTTTTGATTTAGTAACGCCTTTATTCTTACCTGGGATTCGACACCTTTCAACTAGCTGATTCCATACTTGAATTTAAGAGACATTAAGAGCATTTAAGAGACACAAGGCTGAACTTCCAGGAAGCTTGAACTTGCCTGGAGCAGCTGCTGAATACCTTTTGGCAGCGAGTATACCTTTTGGATATACAGTGATGGGGACTGGCTCCGCTAATGCTAAGGGAACTCTCATCACCTAATTTCAAAACATTGTGCACAATACTGCCTATATACTTAGCAGAACTGACAGTCTTTTAGGATAAAGAAGCAATAATTTATTCTCTGTAACACATAGAAACATAGAGAAGTGCTGGAGTCTTCAGCAGCTCCAAACACACATCACCAGCAAGCACCTTACAAACGAAGCAGCACTCCATGGCCCACCCTGAGAGCAAGGCCTGTTCACTACGTGCCATGAAGTCCCTGCTGAAGTAACATGAAAAACAGTTCCTAGAGTTATTATTAGTATGGGATAACCCAGAGAGCCAGTCAGCTACTGAAAGCAGCAAGTAAATATTGTGGACCGGAGGACGATAGATGAAGCAGGCACATTATTCCTGCTCCCAGCCTGTTAGCTGTTTCTATAGGCTAAACTTCTACATTTCTTCAGCAGGCCATTTTCAATACTCCCATGTGTACTGTAAACAGAACTGGATGGCTGCAGTTTTATTAGCAATTTTCCTGTTTTCTTTAAAGTCACCATGATCCATTTTCAATTGGTTATTGGAGAAAATTAAAGGCGGCTTTAGAGAGGAGTTCCAAACCCGAATGAACGCACCACAGTGAGCATGTGGGCAGCTTGGCAGGAAACATGAAGGAGGAGCGGGGGGGAACTCAATTGCTTCCTGTGGTTAAAATGTTAAAATCCATTCCAGAAGAGACTGGCTTGATACTGTGGCTTTTGTTGCTATCTTATTTATGAACATCGGAAATAGGCTTGCATGTGTGCCCCACTTTCAGTATAAGCACGTGTGAAACAGATGGAAGCGAGTTATATTTCCATCAAATACAATTGAAGACTCATATTGAAGATGCTGCCAGATGCCACAAAAACTAAACAGCTTCCAGAGGAAAAGAATTGACTGTTGCAGTGACAGCACTTTCCAACAAAATAACAGGCTATACTAACAAACTGAAAGAATTCCACTTATCCACAAAGCTATTTTTCTTACTCAAGTTGCTTATAGCTTCTTTTTAAAGATCAAACACCCATTTCCCCCAATTAATTTAGAGCAGACATATTAATAATTGGGCATACATTCACACAGATTTAAGGCTTCTTTAAGCACTTCCACAAGTTTTTCCACAAGATATTCTATACCATTACACCCCAAGGATCTGGTGTTCAGACTGACACCACACCATGCAGCCACGTTATCTGGGGCTGCATTACCCTGCATTATTGGCATAACCAAGTATTTCGTAAGATCTAAAGGATTTTTTTATAAATAAAACAAATAAATAAAACAAGCCTCAAAGAAAGGAGCTGAAAAACCAAAGCTGATTTCTGAATTGCAAATTAGAAATGCTTCATGGGATAGAACACAATGAAATGCTCCTGAGCGCTGTGAAAGATGAGTGCGCTTGCCTAAGCAGACAGGTGTATGAAAGGCCACCTCACCTGTCAAGTCATTTCAGAAAGGTTTCTACTCAGGGCTAAGCCTGACTTAAAGAACCTTGCACAAGGCAAAGGAGATGCCTTGGACATCTTTATTAGGGCAAGATAGCCCTAGTAAATGCTCCAGTTCAGGAAATTGGTCCTACATCTGTCAACTAGAACCCAAGTTTACAACTATATTGTAAGACTTGCCTTGTTCAGGTTTTTCACAGAAGAGATCCGGAAATGGATAAAGGACATTACTGCACACAAGAATACAACATGGTGACACAACAAAGAGTCTTTTATTATTATAAATGGGCAGATACAGATAGTTTTATTCCGCATCAGACATTATTATTTATTATACATATTTTTAATTATTAGGTATTATGTTATAATATCATAAAAACATCTATAGCAAAAGGGATAAGTGAGCCTTTACAAGCATATAAGCATAGGAACTCATCATGACTAGTGTGTATGAGATGCAGTTCTGCGTTTCCTCTCTCTATATAAGCCCCATTGACAAGCTCTCACTGCTCAAGAATATTTTATGCACCGGCAAACTAGGAAGCATATGCCTCGAAGATGTGCTTCAAAGACATGGGTACATGGCTATCGTTGGAATAGCTTATCAAAAGGATGAAGAGGTGACTGAGTTATAAATATCTTTGTGTGGAGAAAATACCGGATATTATTAAGTTCATTAACTTAGCAGGGAAAGATTTAGCCAAAACCAATGGCTAGCAGCTGAAGTCAGGCAAAGTCAATAGCATTTTGACAGTGAAGTATAGCAAAGCCTCTCACCCAAGCCACTCAAGTCCCTTGGTTTTATGAATCTAAGTGGAAATCCAGTTACTTTAAGACCACAGATTTAACCATGTTTTTAAAAAAGTAGTCTCAACTTGGCTTCTGGAAGTACGGGGTTTAAATACACAAAGACTGCAGAAGACAGACCCTCCAGAGTGAGAATYTTCTTTTGTTTTGGCAGCAAAAGAAAAACCTGAGTTTATCAAATAGGAAGAAAAACAGGCTCAAGGYTTAATGAAAAGACAGTTGAGATACTATAACCAGTACTAAGTTCATACCCTATTCAGTTCTATCATAACTGAAAWATCTTAACCGTGAAAGGCAATTATCACTTACCAGTGCTGATACTAAATGACAGATTACTAGGGATGATTCATGACGAAGGGTTATTTTAGATAGAAAGATGTGAATCTAAATTTCGTTTGCCCAGCTTTAAGGTACTAGTAGCCTCAAGGCTGTGAAAGGGCAAGTCGCTTGAAAAAGCGAAAAGCATTCTTAATTAACAAAAGTGCTTAACATGCACTGTTCTATACACCTCTCAGTCCTAAAGCTCGTCTCCACATGAGCTCTCCTTTACTCCATCAGAATAAGGGACCGAGCTCTCTGTAGAGTCACACAGAAATTAATCAAGTTTAAGTATCAATATAATATGCCTATAGTGACTCCATAGGAAAATAAACTGATTTTAAAAGCTTTTGCTGTTGTTTTGATTAGGTTTCTAGCTGACATGTCAGGAAAAAAAGAGAAATATTTCTTAATATAGTCTCAGTGGGCCTCCTTTTTCCCCCTCTGTGTATGAAAATTGGCAAAATGCCCCTACTCGTGATTTCTTCTCCTAGCCTCTATTTTATTTTTTTCTACTTAATTATTTCCTGATAGTCAAAAAATGGGTGAGAGTAAAAGGCAAATGACCACTTTGAGCGTTATTTCACTTTTTAAAAGTAACTTTTCACCTTCAAGTGTTTCCTGAACACTTAAAAGCTAAATGAATGCTTCCCCCCATGGTAGTTCCAACACAGTAGAGATGACCTCTATTAAAAAAGTCAGACTCTCGTAGCAAAGCTATGAAGGAAAAGGAGTTACCTCAAGTAACCCCAGCGGTGACTCTCCCAAAGAGGAYTGTAACAGATAAATAAGTAGAGTTTTCCTAGATGTGTGAAGATAAAAACTGAAATCACTTCTCTCACTTGGAAACACTCAGATTGCTTTTAAAATTGAGACTGTGTTAATTCAGGTGGCCAACTCAGATRGATTCAGGCAGGTATTTTACTGCAAACTGAAAGCAGGCAATGTCACATTAAAACACTAGGAAATGAAGAAAAATGCAAACGTGTCTGTCCTGATCATATGGTTTGTTTGCTGCCTTCACCCCTTGCCTCACCAGCAGCTTTTTCTGCTTCCAGCTTATCTGTGCCTCCCTCACAGAAACATCCCCCAAACAAGCCCGAAAGAGCACACAGAAGAGTTGCCAGGTCTGGGCCACAAAGGGCAAGTTTGCTGAGCACGCATAGTTTCATAACTGATTAAAGACAATGACATTCTGGCTGGCAATACATGTGTTTAAGTCAGATTTCACTGTCTTTATGAGTCAGTAACTTGCTTGATGGCCTGGACATCACACACATGTGTGGKCATGAGATACCCATGCCCACATGGAACCATGAGGTTCCAGAGAGAACCGCCTACCAGCCCCATCAGGAAACTCAAGACAAAATTACAACACTATCTTGGTGGTAAAATCCTTGGTGCTGCCTAATTTTTAAGTCACATCAGCATCATGTTGATCCTCTCTAGATTTAATGATCTGTCTTGCTATAGCAAATAAACTCATTTGATAAGAATATAAACTTAGCACAAAGCATACTTCTGCAGTATTGTTGTGCCATTTAATCTTTTCTTGCTAGAAGCACATGCAACATCCTAATTTAGCTTTATATAAAAACAGCCCTGTGTACTAAGTTATACCCTACCCTCCAAAGCAGGCCAAGGCAAATACTTTAAAAAAGGTATCAGGTGTTATAGTTATGCAATAAAACCTCTTGGTAGAGAAGAACTGTGGCTTTTGATCAGAGCCCAAACACATTCAAAGCAAATGTTAGAATGCACATAAAAATTTAACATTCTTCCATTGCCTTTAAGATTCTATGAATGAAAGAGTGAAATCTCTGATTAACTCAAGCCATTTGTAAGACTACATTGCAACACTGAGTGGCTACAGTTACACATAGAATATTCTATCTTTTCAGGTTTTGGAGACTTGCCACCACAAGAATTCAAATCCAAGCCACCTGGCTACAAGTGCAAAGTACAAGTGCAAACCCCCTGAAATTCAAATACTTAATCATTGTTTCCCAGGAAATATACCATAAATGCTCAAGGAATGCAAGAGCTTCATCATTACTGAGAGATCCTTGGATAAAAGATCTCACTCTCTGAAGTTTAAAAGCAGTGTGGCCAGTAATTTCTGACTTCTCACAATCAGCAAAGCGTAGAGAAGTTAAAACCAGAAATCGCTGAACAGCACTCTAGAGCTGAAGAGCAAAAAGGAGAACCTGAACATTATAAGCAAGCTATTGTACATCTGTCATGACAAAAGAATGCATTTTATTTTGCTCCGAGAGGAGGTGAAAGCCTATAGCAAGTCACCTTGCCCCATCCTTGGGTCCAAGAGTGTTATTTTTGTAGAGGAAGCAGAGGAAAAAATGAGCTCTGTGGCAGGGCAGAACAATGGAACTACAGGTCAGGGAAAAGGTTAATGAAGTGAACAAAGTATTTGACAAACAGCAACTACTAGATGTTTATATTTTCTTCATTTGTTCTGCATCAGTTCTGTATTGTATCAGCTACTGTAGCTTCAAACAAAACAATTAAAACACATCTGAGAAGCGCTTCAGAATCCTGGTGCCCCACACAATTATCTCCACAGCAAAACTTGGGGCTAATGTGTTGCAATACACTACTCAAACACCAAACACTTCCTTTTCTATGATAGAAGATAATCCAGGAATTTAATTTGTGAGCTCCCAGGTGGCTGTCTTCCACATTACACAGGCCTGAAGGCAAATGACTCCTTTAATACTTCTCATATCCTCAGGTGAATGTTCCAGACATGTTCCAAGAGGAGCTCCCCTTCATGTAACCACATCACACAATAACAGGTAAGAATTTATTCTGAAGCCAAGGTAATATTATATTACAAGTTACCTAAATGCATCACTGTTTCTCTATTTTATGTGCATTTTAACTTTCAATTTTGGAAAAAAGAAAAAAGGTTTAAAAAAGAAAAATGGTTAAGCTTTGCAATCCCTTCCCAGAAAGCACATAACTGTCAACAGCAAAAATGCATTTCAGAAGTGCAACAAGGAACAGTGCAATAGAGGAAACCAGTAAATGAAARAAAGTGTATTAATCCATAAAAGTGAGCCTGTGCCATTTAGGTTAGCATCATTTGCAGTACTTGAATAAACCAAGTCTCGCTTAACCCTGACTGTAAAGGATGCTCTTATCAGGTTAGCTTTGAAGTAAATCAACAAGCTTATTTGCTTAAATCTGAACCTGGCCAGAGAGTTTTGATACAGGAATAAAAAGCAGCAAACGTAACTATTGATAGTGAATGAAATAGCCACTGGAGCCAAGCAGCACACTAATTATTCAAGTGTACCGTAATGCTTYAACAAGAGATCAAAAGGTTCCTCACATCATTAAAACACATTCCAAGAACCATCAAAGGTATAAAGCCTTTGAATAAAAAAATTCTGTGGAAATAAAGAATACCACAGTTTTCAAAATAATCATTTCTAAAGATGATGGATGGAATTCCAAATGTTGCTTAAAAAAATGTTAACAGTGAATCCCTTATTTTTCTACTAATTTACAAATGGAAAAACTGAATAAGCTGCCTTCTTGTCACTAAAAGTAATTTTAAGTCTCCATAGCAGGGTCTACACGAGAAGTTTCCCCGATGTTACTATTCTACTTTTCAGACTTCTAAYCTAAAATTGCAGGCTATGTCACCAATGATCTGGTGACCAAGCTGTCAAGAGGTTTCCCTTATCACCCCTTGCAGCCCCTGAAAAGTGCAGCTGTACCACGTGATCTGTCTGCAGTTTAAACGGTGCCTGGTACAATGTCACCTAACTTCATGGGAGCAGCAGAAACAGACTGTAATTGTGAGGGTATTTCCAACCTTGTGAGCTGAACCCTGGACTGTGTGCTACAGAAAAGAAGTCCCACACAGCCTGTCATATTTACAACTCTCGAAGTCCAAAAGACTGACTAAGAATGGAAAATCCCTTTGCAATGTCACAACACAACAGCCTTTCAACTCCCAAACGTAACATTCTAACGGATGTTGACTGCTGACACCATAGCACTCTCAATTACATGTTGCATTGGAGAAAAAGGAAGAAAAGTCACCAGTAAAATGGTGCACTTCCAGGTAAGAACACACACAAGGCAGCAGCAACTGTGGTAGCTGTTAAGTGGTGCCCTCTCCCATCAAACAGGGACCAGGTGGGGTTAAAACTTTAGGATCAGTCAAAATTTGGAACTGGTAGAGGCTGATTTACAATATCTTTCAGTTTAAGCTTTTCTTTTTTTGGTTGGAGTGTATATGTTCAGCTTCAAAACCATCTACTTTTTAGTTCASAAAAGTCTGGATGTATTAATCCTCCGGATTTCTCTTGCATCACAAAATCTAAAACAGAAGAGATAGGAGGAGAATTGAACATTAGATCAAGACTCAAGTCTAGAGAGTGATTCTGAAAACAGRATGAGAGTGAGATTCAGAAAAGCAAGAGAGAAGTTACTATTTCATCCTACGAATCCAGCCTGCCAGGCTGCTTTCTTTTTTTCAAACCACCCAGCCTCCTCATTCTCCAGAGAGAGGTTACCTTGAGTAAGTTCAAATGCGTTTTCTACACATTTTTCCTGATGAAAGCCAAACAACAGAGCTACAGGCTACATTTATTAATTACCTTATTTCAACAAGTCTTAGTCTTTACAACCACTACTTCCAGAATTCCCACTGCACATTTCCGTCTCTCACTTTCATATTTTTACAAACTCAATTTTATTTTAAAGTTACTCTGGATAGCAGATAAGAAGGATCTTGATAGACCTTACAAGAGGGCCCTTTGATATGTTATTTTTCATCTTAAATGCTGCAAAGTCTGAAATGACACATCTTCATTGATCTTTTAGATTGAGCAAGCAATAAGCAGGTCTGTTGGCAAAAGAACAAACCATGATATTAAAAGCAAACAGCAAAAGCTTTCTTCTCTTTAAGTTGCAAAGGTGATGTATATGGGAAACAAAATGACAGCCTCTAGGGCTGACAGGAGACAATATTTGAACCAAATTAGTCACTCCAAGTCCGACCACAATATTCTACCTATGGCATATAATGAAAACATGAAAGCCAACTTGAAATCTTGACCCCAAAAGCCACTGTCAAAGGTTCCGGTTCCTTTTTATCAGCTTTAAGACCTTTTTCTGGAAATTACTATAACACCTGCCAAGCTATGGCTGATGGATGTTTCCTTGCACTTTTGAATAAGCTATACTATAAGAGTCCTGCTAAGCAATGCCCTAAAGTAAGTACTTCATGTATTGAACTGAGCTCTGTGAAAAAGCAGGTGGCACTGAGATTGTGCCCACACTGTGTGGTTGTTGGACAGTAGACAGCCTTGAAGCTACATCATATAAAACCATCCTCTCAGTGAGCTGTCCTTTATGCAAGTTAACACTTACATCTTCAGGTTCATCTTAGCGGGTACCATTCCCAAGAGAAATCCAGCCCAATTGAAAAGCAGAAAGGTCATGATTTCATTCCAGAATCTTAAAACTATTTCCATGACCAAATCCTGAAAGACATCCCGAAGTTCAGCACGTAGAAATTAGAAAGGTTTAAGAAAAAATATATATATGTGTATATTTTTTTTATTATTATTTTATTTTTTTAAAGTAACAAAATTGCTTATCTACTGCAAGGAAAAATGCTGGCTGCAAAGCTGCCACACTTGCAGTTTTTATGATTTTCCAGTATAGCTATGAAAAAACTCAGTTTTGCATAGTAATGGTAATCATTTCTTTAAAAAATATGCACAAGATTTTTAAGCTTTTTAGCTTTTAGGTTGACAAATGCTCAGAGCTGTACCTTGATTCCCAAAAATGCAATTTTTCATCTTAAATACTGCAAAGTCTGAAAGGACAAATCATCACTGATCCCTCTTTTAGACTTGAGAAAAAAAAATCTTTTCCTATGTCAAGTTATATTTATAGACTACCCAAGAAGCTTAATCTTAATGACCCGAAAAAATCTGGAACCATAACACGTCCTTATGAAGGACAACGCATTAAAAAAACAGTCTTGCTTAGTATCCAACACCACAATTTTCATCCTCAGAAAGGAYTGTGTTTGCACTATTTTGGAAATTACTCAAGAGCCAAGAACTAGATCCACAAGGACAACAGTTTTGTATTCCCATCTGGACTTTGTGCACCCAGAAGAGCTATATCTGATGACCACCCCAGAACATGAAAATGTCTTGCCTCACTACATTATCCCACTGCATACAGCTGACACAGTTCAACAGTAACCACTTATGTATTTGACCCTCTTTGCTGCAGGTTGGTGCAAATTCAGTAAGCAAGCTCAGTATATTTGGTTCTGCAAAAGCATCACATTCACTATTACAATCCCACCAAAGGCTTTCCTGACACCTTAGTAGCACTCAACTAGAATCAGGCAAGTATGCCCATGTACAAGTTTAACAAGAAGCTAATCAAATGACAGATTGAGGAAGAGCTAATTTGTCCCTCTTGAGAATGAGTTCAATCTAGAAATTTGTAAGAGAGGAAAGGAAAGAACTAGGACATACTGTGTGCATTCATGCTGCCTGCAGTCTGTCCCCGCGTGGCAATAGTTAGAAAAAAAACAAGCATTTTCTGCGGTTAGACCATAAATACAAATAGCCTGGCACAGCTGGCTGAAGCCATAATGGGAAAGAACCTGGAAATGACCACTGACAGATGGCTGGCAAGCACCCACAGCCCACACAGGCTTCTCTTGCAGGCTGCTGGACGCTGTCAGTGGCCCTGCTCAGTCTGTTAATGTCAACAGCATGTACAGTGCTCACAGCCCAACATCTAGGCCCAGAGGAGGCTGACTGAGGGACTAATTTATACTAAGATCACAGCTGGCTTCTGCAATGATGAGCAGTGCAGTTGAGTTGCGATCAGTTCTGCCAAAATGTCTCCAAATAAACAGGCTCCTGATGATCTGTCCTAGAGCACATCCATGCATTGCCCTGGAGTAACAGCAAAATGCTGCCATGTAAAGATATTCAAATTAGTTTATGCACTGTTTTGGGCGGGGCGATGCAAACATTACCTCAAATTCTTAAGCACCTGGTCTGTCAGCAAGCAACTGAAAGGGGAAAGCTATATAGTTGACAATATAACTGCATACTGAAGTATTTTTTGCATGGTCATGCGGCTGCAGACAGCTTAATAGCTTAACAAGTTTTGTCTTTACTACTAACTGTAGCAGCAACACAAAAAGTTAAGAACAAAGCCTCAGAGTCAGAAAGTTGAGACATGCAGGCAAACATAGATGCCCTACGAAAGAGATAAGAATCTAAAAGAAGAGAGATCCTGAAACAGTGCAAATGGTAAAGTGAAGGTAGTGAGTACAGCAAATAAGCAGAGATGTGCACAACTTACTGTGTTACTTCAAAGATCTTTCTTTTTGAATAGAGACTCTGGGGACTTCCAATAGGAATATGAGACTGTCAGAACAAGATGAATAAATGGCTAAAATGAAGAGGTGTTAGAAAGGAGGAAGTGACACCTGACAGTATGCACATACCCTAAAGCACTACTACCCAAAATTCAACTTTTCTGTGCAGTCCTGCTGCATGTATCTTCCAAAGATAACTGCAGCAGTTATCCACAGCATGCCCAGCATAATATTGGGATTTTTTTTTCTTATTTCAAATCCACAACGGATCATATACTAAGGGAATCTTCTCATCAGAAAAAAATATTATTTGCCTTGTCTATAGGGCAGAGCAAATCATAGTAGCTACCAAGCTGCTGGAGGGAAGGATGTAATTGCTGCAGACAGCAAGAGACTGAATACATCACAGAGATAAACTGTCAGAGATGATCAGTAAGGAGAGCTCTCCCAGGATATGGCTGGACAGAACACATGCCTCAGAAGTGTCAGAATTAATAGAAATACAAACATTTATGTGATACTCTTAGGCAAAGGAAAAACGACACTTGATGAATGCAGTCCTTCAGAATAAGCGATTTGCTTCAAGGAGAATGCCTGCAGTAGTAGTTCTGGTATCACCAGCAATTGTTTTTAATAAAGGGCATTTTCCCAAGACATGGGAACATATAAACACTGAGGGCTGCTTCCCAGTAGCAACACTCTACACTCTGAATTCAGGTCCCAAAAGCAGGCCTCTAAATTCCTTCCTCTTCAGAAGCAAGAGTTACTCAGTATACTGGAAAATCCGTTTATTTGATGCCACAGTTTCGAGATAAACTATGTGCCTAAAGACATCGCTTATGGAAAAACACACCATCCCTGAGCTTCAGAAGCTCCTGTGGATAATAGTATAATGAAGCAGGGCTGACACATCATAGGATCGTTCAGACTGGAAATCAGAGTGGAAGGTCTCTGGCCCACCCAGCTGCTCAAAGCAGGCTCAGCTATGAGACGAAACCAGATAATGCAGGTCTGTCCAGGCTAGTCAATCTCCTGCTGCTGCTTCTCTATCCTCTTATGGAATAGGTTTTTCTTTGTATTCAGGTCAATTTTCTTCCTTCAACATGTTCTCATTGTCTCTTGTTCACCCACCTCTGGATTCTCCCTTGCCAAGAGGTTAAGTTATATATCACATCACTGTGCCCTTTTGCCCCAGTGATCCACATGCACACCTAAAGGTAATAATTACTATTTTCCTTATTTATTCTGCTTCATAGGTGTTTTTTTAATCAAACCTTCCTTTACTAGTTGTARACCTGGTTAATTAGCAAAAGATGGACTAATGTTTTCCATACTTTTATTTCATGCCATTACCCTAATTTTTAGAAGACTTAACTCAAAATAACTAGAAGCAAGTTTTATAGGAATACTCAAGGTATTAACTACCCTTTTCTGCAGTTTGACAAGTGTGCATGTGTGAATGTACACCTGCACATCATGACCCAATCTTAAATGCATTTGCAGAGCAAGAGCTTATGTGAAAACAGTCCAAAACAACAAGTACCTAAAACCAGTACTGTGCTCTGATTTGCCAATTTGCCCTGAAATGGCATGCACAAAGAAATGTTTGCACAGAAGGCAATGTAAAATATTCTAGTACTTGCACAGCTTGTATTCAAATACACTCGAACTCTTGGGTCTGACTCCCTCTCTATAAATACGTGACAGGATACAGGAGGGCCTCACAGTTTAGTAAAACTACAAGCTCCAGAACACCCAWCCCCTTGTAATGAAGCCAGTATCTCAGTCCACATGAAAGCAGAGAGCAGCAATTCAGGGTGGTGCTTMTGCTGGAGGGCTGCACACCAGGTTCAATGTACCGATCTCCTCCTACCCTAAAAACACAAAGCCCATCCAAAGGCATTAACACACCAAAGAGAAGAGCAGAGAAAATGTTTAACACTAGTCAGAAGGCATACTTGGTTCCAGATCAGGATTTACAGAGACAGTTGCATCACATCCTCCAATGTGAGCGAGTACTCAATAACTAGATTTGTATCACTTTCCAAACTGAAAATTCCTAAATCAACTAGTCAAACTGTGTTTGCTAGTCAAAATGCAGGGAGTGTGTTTCTTGCCATAGCTGAAAGCAAACTAAGAACTCGGCGTGAAGGACAGCCGCAAGACCGTGTCCTGCCAAGTTCCCAGGTAAACACAGGTGTTGCAGAAAGGCACACACAGTACTCTGCACACCAGGAGCTAACTTCACTACACTTTATACATCCAAATGAGGGAGAAGGTTAAAAAGAGTAGGGGAGACACCAGTAACATTCATGTTTTTGTGGTTATCCAGTCCAAATCATTCCATATTTTATTTTGGCAGTAGTTTGTTCCAGACTTCTGCCTGACATTTTGGGTGTACAAGAACAGAAAGAGGAGGCAAGAGGTGAGCACAGGAAAGGTGCAATGAAATTAAAGGCTCCTCTTCCAGACTGCGTTTCATGCAGTTACAACATGTTCTTCAGGGAAAAACTACTAAGGACTCATTTCCTCCACCAGGAAAACTAATGCTCATGCCACCATAGCATTTAGTGAACCATTTTCCTACATATTAAGAGGCTTAAAACTTGAAAAGATACATTTTAAATACACACACCCCTCAGAGGCATGAATTGCACRATCCTATGGAATAGACATTACGCACCTTAACCATTTATAAGTACATGGACAAGCAATTGTCAAGTTTATTAAGAGCACGTGCACAGGCATTTGTGTTTATGGTTTATATTCCAAAGCATTCCAGGCCTTTAGATGGAGGAAATCTATTGCTGGAAATGAGTTCTGGTGGTCTTGCCAGCCAATTCCTGATTCTGCACCTTTCTCCATAGAGCAAACATTTGCTCCACGAGCAGCCTTGGCTACAACTCAGCAAGCAGTTAGGAGGAACAGACTCTCCCTTCCAACAGGCCTGTTCACCTTGAAAGCAGAGCAGGTAAGGTAATTYGCTTTGATCTTCCAAGATAAGGATCAGACCTGAGGCAAACACAGTATTGTTCAATAAGTAAATACAGCGGAAATGGGCAGTAGCTTGGGGCCAAATGGGCCAAGCTTGGCTTGGCTAACAGCCAACCCCCATTTCTTTCTCAAAATGAGGAAAATTCAGGAAAGCCTAAGATTTGGGTCCTTGGAAGACAAAGCTATGTAGGCAAAAGCTTGCACCCCTGTTGACTTTGGTGGAAAACAGGTTAAAGTCAAAACCAGAAATGTGATCCAAAAAAACAAGAGAGGAGGGAAATCTGCTTGGTTTATGTTTTTCTCCCAAGGTACCTTGACCCTGACTCCCTCCCTTTCGCCTGGCTGGGGTCTCTGCCTAGACTCAGATGAAACCCTAAACTGCTGAAACAGTCTAAGTTTCACTGCCATCTTTCACAATACAGTGCAGTAAAAAGAAACTGCATAGAGGGAATTAAAGGAAAAACAAGCTCTATTAGATATAACTACTCCCATGCGTTGACCTGTTATTATGCTTCTCCATTTGCAACCAGAATTACAAGTAGTGGACTATTCTACTTGCTTTACTACATAAACAGAGCTTTCAAAGTTTTTGGTTTTATTAGATTAAAAATATTTAAGCTTTATTGCATGAGTACATAAAGATATTCAAGAACTCCAGAATTTATTATACCCAGTTGACCTACAAAAGGTTCATTTTTTAAAAGCAAAGTTATTATTTAATTAAAACAGCACACACAAAAAAGAAAAGACGCAAATGACAGGCAGATTGCTGTTGATTTTGGCTGGCTTCATATAACAAGCAAACTGATTTTGACATGATTCTACTWTGCAAGTGTGCAAGCTCATGTCTGCGAGTCAGTATAGCACAATTAAAGCCTGAAATCACATGCCAACTTAGAGGGTTGAACAAATGTAATAGCTAATTTATAAGTGCCCAGAAAAGGGCATTACAAGGCAGAACTGATGCTATGTTACCTCCACTCATACCTCACACTATATTACCTTCCTGCTCCATAGCTGGCTCGATGGCAGGGACCTTGGAGAAATAACATGCTTAAAGCTATTAAACTGCACATGGAGGGAACATTTTCTCAAATAGTTAGCCTCCGTTCTTTTATCTAGGGGTGAATAAAAAGTGAAATAGTTATTAATAAAGTATCTTAATGGTTAATACCAAGAAAACAGAGAAATGGGACCTAACTTCAATATTAATTTGAATGTATTTAATATCAAGACTGTCAGTCAGAGCTTGACTCCATCCCCTTTGTTGCACACACTCTTAGGGTATCACACACCCTGTTCTTGCTACTTCTATAATCAGTGCGAAAGATCTGTATAAAAGTAGTTTCCTAGTCAGGAGAAAGACTTAATACAGCAATAGTGGAACAACCCATGGAAAGAAAAGAAAAATGAATTTGCTTAATGACTGAAGAAAAAATAAAACAAGTAAAAAAAACATAATAAGCATATATCATGAAGAAAAGTTAATTTGGCAGAACTGCTAAAAAGAACAGGGAACACCAAGCCATACATTGGAAAACAAGCAACACTTTCAGGAGAAAGAACCTAACTGAAGGATAGCAAAAAAAGTAAATAATGTTCCAGCAACTACAGCAAGGCAAAAATAAACAAATAAAAGCTTTTTAAGAGCAATTCAGTTTCACTACAATCTGTCCTTGAATAAATCTGGTACAACTGGAATAACATCTGCTACAGAGATTGTTAATATTTTAAATAAAATAAAGCTATTTTGACAAGTGAGGCTACAAAGAGCCCTTCCTTCTAGAGCTCCCTTTGAGTTTTTCCTCCCTTCTGTAAGAGGCTATGGTATCTGCATTTGACACTTTCCAGTTTAAAATAGTAAGAAATACTGGGTCAGAACCACAGCTGGCAAGTGCCTGCAAGATTCCTGTAGGAGTGATTTGGAGATCAATGATACTAGAAAGGCTACAAGAACTTTATACTTAGAACAATTTTTGTACAGAGGATGAAGTTCTCTGTTAGTGAGCAGAGCTGAATCCGGGGCCAAGCCCAAGCCC
Organism: Eudromia elegans; assembly: GCA_003342815.1. NCBI lineage: Eukaryota > Metazoa > Chordata > Aves > Tinamiformes > Tinamidae > Eudromia > Eudromia elegans. Next base: position 5,260,213 of record PTEX01000036.1, on the reverse strand, counting down.
TTTCCATTGTAGGGAAGCAGTTTATTCTGTGGAATTTGCTGCTATTGCCACAGCAAGTTCATATTCTTAATGTCTGCTAAAAGTAATTGACTTCTAAAATGATTTTTTAATTAATGCACTCTTCAACACTGTGTGCTGATTTAAATCTAAAAATAAATATAACAAAAAGCCGTGAGGATAACTCAAAAGATGCAGCATAGTGCTTCTTTCACAGTTCCACTTATCAAAACATTCCTGAACTTGTTAAAGATAAAAAGAGATGGGAACATTGATTTATCCCGTAACTGGTGCAGGCTTACACAAAAAACAGGCTTCTAAACCTTCTGTCAGGGTGATGGCAGTTTCAAGACCAATTCATAGCTTTTCTGCAGCTACTCTAGTCAAAAAGATTATCACAGCCAAAAAGATCATCACAGCCAGATTTGYCTCTTGGAGATCTGTGTAATACAGCAAAAAGTTCTATTTCTTAAAGAGATATCTAGCCTAGGCCAGCTAAATGAAAAATCCCTTTAAAGACGTAGCAGATAGCACGGACAGAAAGAAGCCCCGCAGTGCCCTTCCCATGGCTATACCTGCCCACGTGCCTGGCTCACACAGCTTTAATGCCCAGCAGAAGCAGGGTCCAYTCTGCCACCCAGCAGTGCCTATGGACCCATACTGTTGCTACTTGCCAGCATCATCATGAGCAGCTCTGAAAGCAACGATTTCTATACATAAAATAATGCAACATTATAGACCAAGATAGAAGAGTTCTCTTCAAGATTCCCTCCCACATCAAGTAATTGTTATTTTTCACTTTTTTTTCATAAATGCCATCTTCTGGTATCAGATAACATACACAGAGTCTCTGCCTGATATCCACAACAGTTTTGTCCAGTCATTGCAAGAAGTGACTTCCAGTTACATGTATTGCACAGGCATAGCTGACAGAACCCACCGACCCTGGTCAGATTTGGTTTATGGAGATGAGGCTCAAATCTGTTTAGGTTTTTCTTGCACATGTGTTTGTTTTGAAACACCACCTGCTATCTTCCATTCCAAGTCCCTAAATAATTGTCATCTTCATCCCATTACAGAATGAAAAAATACATGCCAAATACAGAGGCTGACACATGTTATACAAAGAGTACCAAGAGTAAAAAAACTTAAGTGACACACATTTTCCCTTATGAGTGCCATGTTACTTGTGACCCAAGTAATATGCAGCCTGGCAAGTGTGATTTGGCTGTTGAGACACTTGACTGTGGTGTGTCATACAGGTTCATACATGCGATACAAGCCAAATAATAATATGGGCAGCTTGATTATTTGATTCCCAGTGTTTAAATCTGACGAAGATTGTTTTGTGCTCAATCTACATTTCTGGAGATTTCCCTCGACATGATATCTGACACAGAGATTGGGCTGAGCATCAGTCCACATAAACCCCTAGCAGATATCTGCTTTCTCACATCTGTCACAAGGGCACCTCAGGGTGCAAGCATTAACTGCTCACTGAACCCAAATAGTAAAAATTCAAGATTTCTGGGTGTCATCCTCTGCTTGAACCCCTAACATGTGATTTTGGTAGCATCTCTCTGTGTAAAGGATAGTAAAAGAGTACAAAGAATATATGCACTATGATCTTACAGACTCCTTACTATGATCCTACTGATCCTTACAGACTCCTAAGCAAGCTGGTAGATATTAATGTCTACCTTGCACATCTAAATTTCCCACAAATTCTTCCCCTTAGAAGACCAAAATATCAAATARGACAACACAATACACAAGAACTCAAATATTCATCACATTATATACATTCTGAAGGTGGGGAAAAAGTATTGTTTATTGTTTAAAAAATGTTTATTGTTTAAAAATTTATGCCACTTAAAAAAAAAACAACAGGCTACCTTAATCTAATGCACTGAAGACACAGCTAGGATTATACAGACTGTTTTTATGGAAGCATTAGTGGGACTGTAATTTTGGAAACATTAATGCTAAGTGCTTCATTTTGCTTTGGCACCTACAACAGATAAAAGGAGCACTTGTTCCTCCTCTCACTCATCTCCTATCTCTCATCTTATGCAACTCCTTTCAGGTCTTAGTACYAAACAACTCTTTCTGCTGCATCAGTATCACATCATAACACATTAAGAGTTTGGCTTGAAGGCAGATTTTATAAGAAACTGCTCTGCTATTACACGCATAAGCCTTGACAACATTTTCTTAGTAAAATAAATATTTTCCAGAGTGAAATGCAGGTGCAAGAGTATAAGTCAAGTACAGCACAGGAATCTTTTTCAAGCTAAGGACAAATATAAATCCTATCAGGTTTAGGTCATATTCCAGTGTATCAAAAATGTTTTTGGGCTGTGTAACTGAAAATGCTTTATCCCTCTGACAAGTTGTTCTTTGTCATAATAAGTCATGGATATAAACCTGCAAACTCAATCTGTCGCTTTTGGCTCTGAACTAGAACATCAGAAGGGTACAAACCAAGCGGCCAATTTGAAACAGTCTTGCTTTTGGTATGCATCTCTGAAGCAGAAAACAAGGTCCTTTCAACAGGGCAGCATTACACCTGAAGGGACAAAGTGCAGCAAGTAAAATCCCACACGAATGCCCATATTTCAGAGAGCTGTAACACGTTACTTGAACAGGATTTTGGCCTTTTCTCTCGCAAGCTCTAGAGCAGGTCCGTACCACAACACGTCCTGGTGTTTACCCAGGACACTTTGGCAAAATAAAATGSTCTAGCTTGCATCACTGATGCATGAGCACTGAATATTCACAGGTGAGCCAAGAATATGTGCTTTGGAGACAAAGCAGTCTGATATCCTAAGCTCTAGGTCCACAAGCCATTTCACCTGAGGAGAGATGAAGACAGTTTTTAAAGCACATGGTGGTAAAAAACCGCTTGTATCAATCTACTGCCAGTGGGATTTCCAATGCCTCCTATCAGAAGCTCTGTAAAGCTTTTAATTCTTTAGGCAGTAGATTGCTTTTCCATCTCAGGGCACCCGCAGTATCCTAGGAACTAGACAGACACACTTTGTCACACCTTTGTCAGCTTGTACCTGCAATAACTGCAAATCTCTGGCACAATGTGAAGCACTGCAGTCAAAAATTTGGCTTGAAAAAGATCTCATTAAAACAGTGTACCATCTATTTATCACCGTTTCTGAAGGCTTTCCAGTGTTATTAAAGGTGTGGCTCAAATAAAAAAGAAAAATGATAAATTACATAGGTAAGTTGTAAAAAATCCAAAATGTGTTTCTGAAGTTCACACAGGCTGAGGCTCTCAGTTTCTCTAGAAACCAAATCATATAAGCCCATGTTCAACAGTATGAACACTAATAGAATACCAAAAAGGTGGTRCAAGTTTTAAGCAGAATTTCACCAACATATTAAAACAAAATAAAGTTATCATTCCAAAGTTCCTTAGAAACCATAGTTGACCATTTCTTTGAATCACGGGCACATTAATTACTAGCACAACAATTAATAACATAGCTAGCTCCAGCCTGAATATCTTAAGAATATGTAGAAAAAGGAAAAAAAAAAGCACAACTTTTCAACACATCAATATGTACACTTCTTGTTTAGGACTCCAAGGCAAAAATGTCCTTGAAGCTGCTGTATTAAACACATATCTAAGCACAGCRCGACGCAGTGCTGTGGTCCATTCTCTGCTGCTATACTGCTTGTAGCTGAAMAAAAGGCAGTTTTTAATCCAGGATATTTCAATTACTTAGAGATAGGTGACTGATAAAAATAAATTTGATATAAGAACTACTCTGTTTTTCAAAAGTATTTAATAAATTTTTAAGAATAATAAAAGGTCAATTAAAAAAGAAAAGCTTATTTAATGCATTTGCAGATAGTAATCTTGCATCTTGGCCTCTTTCCTTCTAAGCTGACAACACACAGCTTTCATGCCCTGATGGCAAAATTAGACAACTCTCTTCAATTTATTTTAAAATCTCTTTAAAATCTCATGTGGTAAATCCACTCTGCGTTTTCTTTTAACTGTAAAAACACAGGTTACAAGTTGCAGGAAATACTCCAAGTCCTATCAGAATATAAATAAAAAAAAAAACAATATAAACCATTTAAAGCTTTAAGCAAATGCCATGTAACACACACTTGGCCAGCTCCAGTATTTCCTTCCGTTACAGGAGCACTAGCAATGTCTCATGGTGGCTCTTGCAGGCAGCCTCTTCGAAACCCATGCTTTTGTGCAACTTATGCCTTTTCCCAAATGTAATCCAGTTTAACTTGCCCAGATGCAGATAGTACTGCGTTATCACTGTCCTCTTCAACTTCTGTAAATCCTTGCTTCAAGGCTCACAGCTAGAAGCTTTCATGACTACTCGTGCAGAATATGGTAGCTAAACAGGGTCATCTGTCTTGCTCCACTGGGCTAAGTCTCTTATTTCTCTAAAAACAGAGACTCAGCATGGAATACTGCTAATTCTCACTCATGCGCTTAATTTGAACACTTAATTAACTCCTAAACATTTGAATAACTCTGTGGGAGCACTCACAGGGCCAAACTAGCGTGTGGCACACAAGGTATCTCTGTCTATGTCTACAGAAACCAATATGCCACAACACTGTGTTTTGTTCCACCCATTACACTAGTTACACATCTGACAAAAATGCAGCAAGTTAACTCAAATGCCATTAATTATCCACTTTGACCACATCCTTAGCCTTATAAATAAATAAAAGTTCTACAGCTGTAGGAGCAGTTCTTGGAAATACAACAGACTCTCCTAAGAACACAGGAGGATTTGGTACTACGGGCACAAGGCAACCCCTGCCCAAACCCACAATCACAGCGCTCAAAAGAGCACAGTGTTCCAAGCATGTAAACACGGACAACACCAGCTCTGCGAACAACCACACGTAGCAGAGAGTTTGCTCTGCTTGCTCCTGACAAACAGCAACATGTGACTCACCCCACATTTCCCTCTCACACACCCGGGGAAGGCCTGGCCAGGCAAGTGACTCAAGCAACTTCAGTGCCTCAGCATCTCCATGAATACCAGCGACACTAGCCAGAGAAAGGACTGGTCTTGCATGTGCACAGGCTCTAATTTAACTCCAGAAAAGAGCAGGGTCTTGCAAGCATGAATCAGCTAGACTGCTGCAAAATAATTAATACTAATGCCACATGCAACATATCTGCTCTGCTTTTATTAATGAAGGCTGTCTGATCACTCAAAACAGCCCCTCGAGTGCAATGGGAGCTCAATCAACCTTTGCTGCTGTGCATGTCTACTTGTAAACATCCTTTAAATATTTTCAACACCTGCAGTTTTGAAGTAATAGCAAAGTTGTCCTGAAAATTGCTTGTGTCCTTCTGCAGTATTCCCCCTAATGCAGTGATTAATTTACAACTATGTCAGCATAGTCAGAGCTATTTCCTTGGTTATTCTACCTAGCATCCTCTATTTATATCCAGAGCCTTTTGTGAGTGCAAGTGTATAAATCGAATAATTTCAATTAATTGCAATGCTGCCCCACAGCATGCCTCTGATCAGAGGCTGTCACGCACCTGCAATAATAAAATAGCAAGAGAGATAATGCACTGAGTTTTAATCACATGTTGCCATGTTACATATTACACTGTTTAAAAACATTTCCTTTATTCCTGAGTTGTTTGTAAAAGGGTGTTACCAATTAAGCATGAATAGCCTAGGGAGTGATATTACAGTTCGCACAATTTGGTTATAGTGACTAAGAGGAGAAAAGCAGCTTGATAGCAGCTGGTATTTTTCTTAAGTGGATAACAATAATAATAGGATGTGTTTTCATTGGTCTTTGCAAGGAGAAGGAAGCTGAAGTGGTTTAAAGCCCCTTGGCAGATATTAAGGTGATATTATTGTGAAGTGATTCACAATTCAACATAAAAGTTAAAATGAAAAGACCATACAGGGAAAACAAATGAAGATTTACATTAGTGGCAAGATAATTCCAGAAAAAAAAAGTCATAATTTTTTGGATATTCACTGAGAAAACTTGTGCCATTGCGTGCAAACATGTGAACTGACAGAACACGCGTAAAGTGGAAACAACAGACTAACTTGAAAAGTATTCCTTGCCAAACACCTCCCCAGTTTTGCTGAACACTTTTCTGTCGGCACCAAATGTATCATCTGAGTTTAAGGAAATATGAGTATGCACTAGAGTGCTTTGCTGAAAATTAGCTACAAGGGAAAAAATGAAGAACAYACTGCAGTATCTAGCCTTATAAAACGCAGCACCCAAGCTTCACACAGCCAGTTTCTTGGTTCATTTAGAAAACTGCAGTGCAGCCCTGAGGAAAAGCACATCTCATCTTGCTTTAGCAATTCTGCAGACGGCAATGCGAGGTAGGGACCATAGCAGATCCACCTCCCCACCAGCAGGGAGAATTGCTCTTGCCCATCCCCTGCGGAGGAAGATACAGCAGGGGCAGCTGCCTGCACCCTGCCTGGCTCCCTGGCAGGCACAAAGTCAAGAGCATCCTGTATTGGCCTTTTGGCTGGTTAGCTGATAAGCCACAACATAAAATGAAACACAGTCTGCCTCTTGCTTTCCTATGGGCATATGGTGAACAGGTACAGGCTGTTAATCACTAATGGTTGCATATAGAACTTTGCAGATGCACTGAATAAAAGACAAGTCTAAAAAATCCAAATGGAAGATATTTTAATGCTCATGAGACTCAAGATCCATAAATCTTGGCCAAATTCTGCAAGATTGAGATTCAGTGTCCTTTTCAACTATTACAGTGCCAAATGAAACAAGATTCCAGTAAAGTCCCTGTATCTTTTATGTTCCTCTATTAAAACATAACTTATGCCTGCACCGTGAATTCTAAACCTACAGCAGCTAAATTCCCTTGAAATGGTTTTCATTGCATAACTTGTGACATGAATTCAATAAAAATAAAAGCAGGAGTTGTTTCATCAGAATAACTCATTTGGTCAGCAACTTTTCTTCAAACTAAGCAGCTTCCTACAAACTGTGCTAAGCAAACAGGCGTGTTCATAGGCACATGCTTCTACCCCCTTTCACGAGAACAGACATGAAAACAAGTACCCCCTTCCACCAGCCCTGAAGTATAATCAGGGTGGGGAAAAGATAACTAAAGGAAAGAAGAAAAGTGAGTTAAATCTGAAGTGTACCTTACTTCCTCTTTTGCAGGGGTTCAGAAGAAATCAATGACTAAAGAAGCAACTTAAAAATGAGCAGGTATGTGATAAAATTCAAGGAATACTAGCAGCAATAAAAGTTGCCAATAAAACATATCCAGAAATAACCAAAGAAATCGGAAGAATCTGAGAGACTGCAGAAACAAATTGGCAGAAAGGGAAAATAAATAAATCAACACACAATGCAGGTATCGAGTTAAAGCCAAGGCCTTCATTCCCAGATTYGTTACTTGGGCAGTCATGATGCAAGATGCACAAGAGCACTTTCCTCACAAGTAGTTTAACTAACTACTGCACAGTGSATGGAAAATCAAGGAACAAAAAGGCATTTGTGAATTAGCCGCCTGCTTTATTAACACTGATTTGAGTGGGATTTGAGTTATCAATAGAAATCACTCATACATCACACAGTGTAGAAAGAGCTTCTAATAACAAATTGCAACTCTACATCAAAAAAATGGGAAGCTTGTCCAATTTTTCTCTTCCACTAGAGAAATATCATATTTAATACTTCATYCCAGCCATATCTAGACCTGTTGTTCTATAGGTAGACCTGTTCATAGGCAGACCTGATTCAATTTCCTGTGGACATGTCCCAAAGCCACACAATGAAGAGGACACCTTTTGTTTGCACATAAATAACATTCAGCTACATTCACACAATCTGCTCATATGCATCTACTGCAGCAACTCTTGAGCAGCTACTAGAGAGTTCACTTCATCCAACACTCAGCACCACTCTTACAGGCACTCTAGTCTGAACTATGAGATGCTTTAAGRTTAACAGGCACGGTGTGTTAAATGCTCTTGGTACCTGCCAATGGAGTTTGTAACCCTTATCAAAAAAGAAGAACTTTAGCCTTTTAAGGTATGYAATGTAATGTTAATCTGTAACACAGAAAATTATCATTTTAGTATCCTTATGCTTTCCCAGGAACATTTCTTTTTAATCCTGTCATTTTTGGAGAAAGTCATAGTGTTAGTTAATTGATGTCAGTGCCTGGAACTTGTATTAAGGAAAAGGAAGCTAAATTTAAAAATAGTTGTCAATTAAAATTATTGCCAATTATACTGGCTAGTAGATTTAGTGATAACTTGCCACTTAAGCAATACACATGGCAATTAAAGGTTTTGTTTTTAATACTGCCAACTTTCTCCTTTTTCTTTCAGGACCTCAGAATTATTTTTACTGCTAGCAGTAACCAATCAGCATTTACCAATTAATTTCAGAAATCATTGTGATGCCAATTCAGAKAGTCTAGTTAAATTCCTCAGAAGTGTTTTAACTTTCACAGGAATTAACAGATAAATATAACACAGATCTGAAGGAGGATGACTGAGTCACCCTGCTGTTTGTGTGCACCTTTTACCAAGATAAAAGATTATTAGACTGCTTTTATTTGTAGGGGKTTTTTTTAAACTTAAGTGCATACCAACCTGTAGTCACTCACGTTAGTAATCTGGGGGAGAACTATTATTGAAGACATTCGGAAAGTTGCATTGCATTTAAGGACATGACTTGGTAACTCCTGCCATTCTTTCCAGGACGTTATTCAATACCACTTCCTATCTTAGGAGTCATAGAAAAGCACATTTATCCTGTTGTCTTTTGTAGTCAAAATATCAAATTATATTTTACTTCATTATTCATGATGTACTCATACGTAATCTTACTTTTTCTATAAATGAATGCAACATTCTTTCTTCTTTGCCTTTGTCTCATTTCTAACCCATGTCAGCCCTCTGACACTCTGACTGTTTTAATTATAGATTTTTCTCCCCATCTTCACAGTTTCAAATTCAGAAGACACTCTCTATGCTCCAAAAGCCTTAAGATAACAAATTAGGCAAGCTTTGTAGTGTCATCAAGCCAGAGCATGGCAAGAGGCCTCAATAAATTCCAGGGCCTCTTGTAAGTACTATTTGCATCATAGACACTTCCCCAGATGTCAAAGCAAAACAGCAGTGTGTTTGCAAATATCCCCTGAGTTTCTATAACTTTCCACATTCAAGCACATTCCAGAGGTAAAGTACTACAGATAACTGGAGTAGGATATTGCTCCTTGGCAAAAAGGCCCATTACAAAGCAAACTCCTTTGCAAGAGTAAGACAACATGCAAACATTTAAACACTGGTTTCTAAGTCTRAAGTTACTGTACAATTATGCACGTAAAAAGCACTCAGCAGCCTCCCGACAACATTTAATACAAAGATATATACCATGAGGCTTCTGAAATATTGGACTCCACAATGTATAATAGCAACTTGCTACGCCATTAATAATCATAGATAATCTACATTAACTGAACACTGCCACAACAACACTCCTGCTGTGTACAAGCAAATATWTCATAGTTAATCCAATGTGTCAATTATTAGTTCCCAGGCCTCTGGGAGAGCACACTAGCATCATATCTGAAGAGATTGTAATGTTCATTTTCAGCACTCCAATCTAAATTTCTGTCTTTGAAGAACAGAGAGGGAACTATTCCAGTGAGCTACACACTGACCAGATACCCCAGGCAAACATTTCCAATATGTGCATACAACACCAAGCAACACTAAGAAACAAGATCAGAGTATTGCATGTAGTACTCAAAACTCACACARCTACTTGGTCAGTGGACAGCTTTTAGTAATATACACAAAAATTAACACATCTCTCAACAATGAGGAAGCAAGTTTTAACAGGAATAGATAACTTTGACCAACACCAGTTCCACAAATGGGCTATCATTCATAGAAGTTAGCTACAACAAGACAGTGTCTCTGATTTTTGCACATGAACATCCTCAGTCACTACACTAGCTCATCTAGACTTGTAAAGAAACAGTCATGTGTTCTACTTGCAATATGCCTGGTCATGTTGATAAAAAGAGAAGGAATTTTTTTTTTTTTAAGATACTTAACACACAAAAGAATTCAGGGCACACAAACACTGAGTTGCAGACAAAGCTACTTGAGAATGTCTCCAATTCCACATCACACTATAAGCCTATTGAAATTCAGATATAACTGGGGTCAAGGGCAAATGTGATGTGAAAGGCAAGGTGGCATGACAAAAGCATTTACACATTTTCATGGAGAGTAAGCGCGAATAAAATACAGCATGCCAGGAAGACACTGCACACGAAGCTACTGGATCACAAGCATGAAGAAGTCATGCCAAGCACTACCTCAAATCATCGCTCCCCAACAAGACCGCAAACATTTAACAAAGCTTTATACCTAACCAGTGTTTCCTAATATGAAAAGCTGAGATCCCTGCAGTCTTCAAGCAGAAGACTTACACTCCCAAGAAACTGAGGATTTGGGCAACCAAGACAGCTGGACATGGAAATATTGAAGCAAATAGCCTTGGCCAAATCTCTAGCTTTTGTACATTTTTCTATAAAATATGCTCCCTCAACACAACAGACTTCATGATAGCATCTTTTTCACAAAGTACTGCTGAACTTTTGGAAAGCAGCTTGGCAGAAAATTCTGCCTAGCTCTTAGCATGAGCCTGCAGGTCTTGTTTGACTTCRCAGCAGTGGAATATTTCAGCTCGACACTACTGCCTTACAAGAGATTGCAATCCTTGATAGACTTCAGAGTAGGAAAGCTGCTTTGTGTTTTTTTTTTCAGCCTGGCTAATGCAGAGCATCTAAATTTCAGCTCTTTGAAGATGTGAATACACATGGTATGTTGGCGGGAAAAAGCYGGAAGAGGTAGACATTTGAGCATCCCTGCCTTAGGCAAAGTTATGTCAAAAAGAAATAGATAGCAAATTCTTTTTAAAACCATGTCTCTTCTCAGTATTTAGCTGATCTTAACTAGAGTTTAGAGTTTTTTTAAAAACCATCTTGTCCAAAAGAAATTGGAATCAGTAGCTTATGAACTGYAAGATTTCACAGACAAATCCATTTGCTGGATTCCTGTTTCTTTTGCTTCAAGAGTACTAGCAGAAAAAAAAAATCTCTGAAAATGAATACTTCTCAGCACTTACTTATACACATTTATTTTTCCAAATATTTTTCCTGAACATTTTGTAGTTCATAAAGGAATTTTAAAAAGTTTTTTCTCCAGTAAAGAACATTGACTATCCCAATACATTTTCAGGTGAAAAAACATTTCTGCTTAAGTAACAAATTCAAGGTATAGAGAAGAAAGCAACCCAAACAGATCTGGGTCTTTTGAGAAAATATTTAATATTTTATTAAGGACAGTAAAAATGTTACAATTAAAATCTTATCAAAAATTGCTCTGATTTTTTTGCAGCTTGAGGAACAGTTTTTGTGCACTATGAATTCAGTGGTCAATGGATACAAATACAAATTAGTCAAAATTTATGTTAATTGTGTGTTCCACAACATGCCTCTTAAGAAGCCTGTATCATAGCCTTTTTGGTACAGGTTGGAAATCCTTCCTCTTTCCTTTTTGTGTTTTGATTTGCTGAAAAATACAGACATACATATATCTCTTTCCAATAAATGTCAATAAAAAGTTGTGTAACCTCTTAACTGGTTCTGCATTGCATTACTTAAAACTAATAAGTCATAAAAAATTTCAAAATAAAGAGTTTACTGAATTATCCTAAAATTCTGCCTGGTGAAGGACAGCAATATGGAGAATTCTTCTCCTCTCAATCCTCCCTATTAGGCAGTGGAAAATTTAAAATCAACTTGTCCTTGCCTGCAGACACAACCTCAGTCCTGCTACTTCACTCATTAGGGGCTCTCTTTCCAGAGAGGCCTCAGAACCACCAAAGGCATTCGCAACCTAAAATTTTTTGTACTGCTCTAGCACAATATTCTGCACATCGTAATGTTATATCTTCACACAAACATACCCAKATAGATGCTTTTACCTGTTAGTTTTAAGAAATTGCATTTAGGTCTGTATCTCCTAAGACACTTAACTCCACCCTTTCAAAATACAGGGTACTCAAACAGAAGTCCATTAAGGGAAACAAAAATTGACTGTTTTCTTGCTTGTGTTGATCAAAATGTCTTTTAAATCTTTCTTCAAGAAACTGACTCATTTATTTATTCAAGTCATGTATATTGAAGACACTATTTGACTCGCCAATCTTCTAAATTGTTAGACACACAAGGGGAGGCAGAAAGAAGCTAGTCATTGAACTGATCCTACAGCCTTGGATTCCTTTTATGTATGTGCATGTATGTGTGTCTCTGTGTGTGTGCGCGCACACGCACATGTGCATATAGCCATCACACTTCTGGTGAAAACAGAGAAAGCATGACTGAAGCAAACTTGAAGTGTCAATGTGTGTGGAATCCCTGATAAGCTTTCTGATGCCTATCTGMCCTGTCCCACTCAACTCAGGGTTAATTAAACAAAATGACAGTCCATGTAAGCATTGGCATTTATTTTTTTGCTTATCAGAACAGATAAGAAAGGAGGAAAAAAATGTCATTAGGTTAAGTAACTGGTTATAGATTTATAGTTACTATTTGCATAAAGATGAAGTCTAAGAGGAGGTGAAAGTGGTTTTATATTCTTGAAGGTAAGCTGGGCTTTTAAAGCCATGGAAAAAAACAGGGAAYACACAACAATTTTAAGCATGAGAAAGGAACAAGTCCAGGGCAGTCAGCACCTGTCATTGATGCTACCAACTAGCCAATTCTAAGACTTTATCTTTTAGACTTTTCTGAAAAAATCTTGCTTTGTGGGCAGAAAGCAAGGGGAAGCAAAAAACCAATTCTTCCTATTGCTCAATCTCAAGAGTTTCAAATCATGAGAGAAACAGAAAAAAATACCAGATCTCAATACAGATTTCTATATAATCAGTAAAGGACCATACTTGAATCAGTCATCTGAGAAGAAGAGGAGTTGCATTTGGGCACCTCTTCTATTAGTCTGAGAACATACCACTTCATAGTGAACTCTCTCTATATATATGCTGCTGTTGTAACAGTAGAAAAAGTGATAAAAATTTTAAGAGGGTCAAAAATAGGTTATCCTTCCCTTACCAGTAAGATGCTCGGTTTAAAAATTCTGAGGGACAACTCCAAAAGGCTATTTTGCWGGGCCACAGGGGCCACCATGAAATGCCTTAAGGCTTTTCCGATTTGCTCTGTTCATGAAGTCTTGAATTAATGAGACATGTGCAAGCTTCAAAATATTCAGCTCAAAGAAGCCTTCCAACACTGATATCAATCTAAATTTTATCTATACATTACAGACTAATAAAAAGGTTGCAGAAAAGCTCTAAAATATTCCTGCTGTGAATTCTCTCGTACCTCCTCCAGTTCTTACTCATTCCAATTGAGAAAAAATGTAGAGTGTCAGCCACATGAGTAAAGCTGTTCAGTCTCTAGTCCCAGCAAGCACTTAATACAGAAGCACGTTGACACTAAATATAATTAACCATATTTTTTCCCCAATATGAGAAAAAAAAAAATCTATCCAAGCTAAGTAATAGTTATGTGGGAGATTAGGCAGAGGACAAGAACAGGAGTGGCTCTTCAGGGAATGAATGCCTTTTCCAGTCACAGCACAATGCATCAGATTTATACTGTGTATAGAGTCACTTTAGAAGAAGAACCAGAGGAAAGGTTTGAGGAAAGTGTCAAGCTCTGTATTCATTTGATGGATCCCAAATGAAAGCCTACTCTAGGCAGGTTCCTTTCTTCTTGAAATACATGAAAATAATTGAGCTACTAAGTACAAGGACCTGAGATTTAATTATTTCTGTTTTATTTCAGTGGGATCATTTACAACACTGAAACACATAGTAGTACCAAAAACAAACAAACAAACAAATTGTCATCCAGCACATTCCAGGATGGCTGGCACCATTCTTTCCTCTCAATGACAAAACTTAAATCCTGGTTTTCTACCATTTAAAAACAGAATCACCTTTGCCATTTGCTGTTCACCCCCCACCTTTTGCAGCCATGTTGTGGTGCAGTTACATGGGAAGAACTTTTTGGGATTCCAGTCTCTGCTTCAAAAGGCCACACTGGATTCCTTCCAAAGCCACAGAAAAGCAGCCTTGGGACAAATGCTGGCATTCAGGATAGCTGCTACTTCCAGGCAGGCATCCTAACTGACAGGCTAATGACTCACTCTCATGCTCTTGGTGCGAAAGTAATCATTTTATGCATGAAATGGGCTCATTTTCAGCAGAGGACAAAGATTCACCCACTACATTCCAGGGCAGCTCATAGGTGGCAATTTTTCTTGCATTTTCCAGAACTGCACTGTAAAATATCCTTACACAGAGAGGCACCTCTAACAGTCTGTCTTAGTGTAACAGCTCTGACACTCCAAATATCACTACCAGTCCTTCCTCCAGAAGGAGACTTGAAGGCTGGCCCCATTTTTTTTTCTCTTGTCAAGAGTTCATCCATACAGCCTAAACAGTCAGGTGCTCAAGGGCTCTCAATCTTAAGGGTAGGGAGGCCCCTCCTGGTTACTTCAGGTAAAGCACCTAAAACCTTCAAAGCAAAGAGAAAATTGATCCATGCCTAAATAGTCTCCTAATTTCAGGCACTGCTCTTCTGATTGCCATCTTAGTTGCATCAGAACCACAAGAGTACAAGAACAATTAATAACTGCTGCTCCCTCAAATTATTCAATCAGATGAGAAGCTTAAAGCATCATAAGGCAAAATCTTTTTTGCAACTAAGGAAAGTGAATTGAGTTTCTATCATCCTTCCTTCACTAACAGACATGCACTGATCTCACCCGAAGATCACCCACTGTGTGCATTCTCAGCTGAAAAACCTGTATTTCTGCAACATTGTTTTAAGAACAATATGGTAGAAGTTAGAGGAAGCTTTTGAAGAACATGCCATTTCCCAACTCTTAACTAATGAACTTGCATGCATTTTGAGATGATCTAATATACCAAAACCCATTTGCCTACAACAACTGAAAAAAAGTCTCAAGCTCCTTCAGATCTCACAAAAAAATATATACACATCCTCATTGCAAAGAACAGTTGGCATTTTGTGCTTCTATCTGCCACTCAGTCTGAAGTTCACTGTCTTTTATTATCTCATTACTTTGTTCTTAAGAAAATCTCCCTAATTGTCGTGTGTGTGTGTGTGTGTGTGTGTGTGTGTGTGTGTGTGTGTGAAAAGTACAGTGTATTTTAAATATCAGTAATCTTACAGCTTTTTTTTCACATCAATTTCCACTTGACGGTAGATGAGCTGCTAAGCAAAGAAAAGTTTATCTGCTTCACAGTCTAAAAGAAGAAATAAATGCTATGCCTCTAGCCTATTTGAAACTGTTTTTCTGCCACATTTAGTCAACTTCTCTTTTGTAAAGTAAACCTTACAATTGTACCTACAATTTAATTGATAAGGCTATTTAATTTAAGTACAAATAAATCAAAGAAAAAGAGAGAGAAACATCCTGACATTCCTCACTACTGCTCTGATCAAATTAACTCTCTTGGGCTGGTTTCTTGCTCCTGCATTTCAACTACACTTGGAAGTATTTTGCTACGACTAAAAGTACACCTTTCAATTACTAACATTTTCTTAAGTGGATCTTACATTTTCAACAATAAAAAAGTCTGCATAATTGTCATGTGATACAGCTGCTGGAGTAAAATGTTTGACAGTAAAAGTCTGTGAACTAAGCCTGTACATGATAAATGTTCCTGAACACTGAGAGAGCAACCCTTAACATAACATCAGAATTAAGAAAGCCAATAGCAAACAGGCAGCTAGGCACAGTAGCCAGTGACACAACTGTGGAGCTGAAATGCAGCAGAGGAAAAYGTTACAGCTACTGTTTTGGGGTTTTTTAGCTCATTTCAACAGCCAAAGCTTGAAGCTGTGTGTTGTGCAAGACCAATAGTGTATGGTATGCCTAACGACTCAGTTTAAATCAGTAACACAGACATGTTTGGTTGGGAGAACCCTGTTGTTTATGAATATCARCACTTAGAGAGATTTCCAAAACCATTAAACACAAGTTTGTTTCACAAGCAGATAACAGTCATTTACTAGCTAACTCATGTTTCTGTGTGTATTGATCCAAGTAGACCCTCACTGCAGGAACAGTAAGAACCTATCCTCTAGCCTTTGGTAAGGAATTTGCACAGTTTTACTTGGACTGACGAAGAGCCCTTCAATCCCTTGGCATTGGACAGCAGCATCACGGCATCACAAAAGCACTGAACTCTATAGARTTCTGTAGAAAGCACATGCTGTGGCTATGCATACTGCAAGTGGTCTAAGATAGTAAAAGCCTGGGGAAATGGGAGCTGGAAGAGAAAAACATACTCCACTTGAACTTCCTTTCTCAGAGACTTTTGGAGCTATCAGCTCTCCCATCAAAGACTTTTGGAAATGGATGTAAAATCACCAACATAAAGTAGACCACTTACAACAATGTCCAGAGAGACCCTTTTAAGACTCTTCCGAAGTGATAGTTCTCATGAACTTCGGAGTGCTCAGTCTCAGGTAGCTTCTGTTCAGAGTGCACTGACACAGCACTCTCCCTGACCTCAAGGAAACACTGCAAGGAACCAAGACTAGCAGACCTTGTACACAGGAAAGAAACTCTAGACCACATGACTCAGTCAGCTCCACCTTTAAAGCCTAACTACAAGTTTTTCCTTTTCTCAAAGGCTACCTCTGTTCCATCACTGTATTCCCTGTTTTCTTGTATGTCCTTGACTTGCACTTGAACCAAGAGCAAGAGTGACAAAAATGAAATTAAACTGTCTCATGCACACACTGAAACTCTATACAGTCAGGACTCTACTTCTGGACRTGCACAGTTGGAATACACTTGGCCAGAAGAGGTACTTTTAGTCATAGCAACATAGTAGTCATACTAACGATGGTCCCCTTGCCAGCAAACCCCAGCCCCGTGTGTACCGACACGCATCTGCAGCGCACAGACATTCCTGGTGGGCACTTACTTTTTGGAAATGGGTGTTGGCAGCCCTGCAGCCTCCTCCACATGGGCCTCAAAGTCCTCTCGACGCAGTACGTCTCCAGAACCACGGAAGCCCAGCTCCACCAGCTGCCGTGCCACCGCCTCRCTCTGCAGGAAGGCAAAGCTGGACGTCGATGCCCCATTAGCGCYGAGTCCCCCTTCACGCGTCCCCCGAGCCCAGGGTGGCAGCAGCCCCATAGCGCCACTGCAACCATGAGCTTCTGTCGCCACCAAGCGACACGGTTCAATATGGTTCAATGCTACCATATCCCCAACATGCCCACGACACACCTGGTAGCAGTGAAGACAACCTAGGTAGCAGCTGAAAACCTGCAGCTTCTTCCCAGTTCTTACTCCACATGCATTATATCTAGGCCTTCAGAAAGCACCTGAGCTCCCCTRCACTTGCATTCACACAGGTTTCTCTCTTCTTAAACATGCACACAAGAGTAGCAATGATGAGTTCAGCACAGGGGCAGCAAAGTGAGGTATCTCCTTTTGAAACAGGGGYACCTGATAAGCCCTACCAGGCAAAATGCCATGGGAAATAACACACATGACTTCTGCTCAGGTCAATTTCTTGGAGGATATCAGGATGCCACCACACTCTCTTCCGATTTATATAAGCCAAGCAGAGATGGGTAACTGCCTTTGAAAGCAAAGCTAGAAGCAACAACAGCCACTTTTAACATCACCTTCCATCTAAGAAAGTCTCCTGTGACATTCYCCAAAGTGCTTGCAGCTGAGCCATGGCTAACAGTGCACATTCATAGCATTTTTAGAGGTCAAAATCCTCTCACTCAATAAATACCCTTCTAGTATCACTAGGATGTGAATTCTTGAACCACACACCTCCTTGGAACAGCTCATCCTAAACATCACCCTGTGTGCCTGCTGGAAACATGCAAGATCTGATTCCTGGCTTAACCAACAATTTAGCTGCATGTGTTCCCTTTGCACATCAAAGCGAGTCCCACTGCCTTTGGTTTCTTTTATGCAGCCAAACTGGGGYGTTTGGTGCATGGATGTGAAGGGTAAACTGCACACAACAAACTCCTCTTCACAAAAGGCTTTCTGTTCCAGACCTGTGCTCTAGGTTCACTTATGAGCAGACCACTCTTCTGCTTAGCCCTGCCTTGCCTGATGAGCTGAGCTTGAGCCTGGAGCACCCCTGGGATGCCTCCTTCTCTAGGATGGCATTTCTGGCAAACTTCAGTATCATTCTCAGGATTTAACTGCACACAAAARCTGTGCTACCTTCCTCCAGCAGAGCCAGTTTGCATCGAGAGACACCTGCTATCAGTAACACAGTTAATTCCCTAAAGATGGGGGGGGTTTACTATTGAGAACGCTTTAGATAATGGACATTGAAAACATCACAGGGTGAAATGTGTCCACCTCCCCCCGGCCGGGAAGGAATGGGCCCTTCCTCACCACAGACCTGCGTCGGGGGGAGGGGAGGGACACGACAACATTGGGCTCCCCGGAGGGCACCTGGGCATGGCTTCCTCCCCACTTCCGCGCTGACCTCCAGGTAATACAGGTCCTGCGCCGTCACTTGCGACTCCAGGTACTCCTCGTAGGTGCCGAAACGCTCCGCCAGGGACTGCGCGGCCGCGGCCGCCGCCATCCTGCCGCGCGGGCAGGCGCGCGCGTCCGTAGCAACGGCCGCGGGGCGGGGCCGGGGGAAGGGGAGGGGGAACACGCGACCATTCCAACGGTTTTAACGGCACGCGCCTCCCTAGCGGACCAATCAGCGCGCGGGGCGCGGCAGCGGGCGGGGAGGGCGGCGGCGCGCGGCCGTTGGCGGTTTTTCCTGAGGCGCTTGAGCAACGGTTGTTGGTAGCCGGGCCAAGCGTGAGGCGCCTCAGCSCCTGCGCCCCTGGGACGACCCCCCAAACGCACACCTGGTTGGTTTGCGAGCGTTTTCTTTCCTGCTGTTKTTATTTGCTGGCGTTTATTTTATAAGTGCTGGTCCTCAAATAATGAAAGAGTGGAACATATTTTTAAAAAATCATCAAATAGTGAAAAGTTTACCAAAAAAAAAAAACCAAAAAAA
>PTEX01000036.1:5219220-5240986 GCA_003342815.1 Eudromia elegans | reverse complement strand
GTCATGTACAAAAGGCTGGCTATGAGGGGGGCGATGTCACTGAGGAAGGGTTGTGAGGACTACCGTGAGGAGAAAGGCCCCTTGTCTGGCATTCTGAACAAGGTCTTATGTGGAAACACCGTCTAAGGAATGACAAGGGCAACAGAAACAGAGGGGGAAAAAAAGTCTCGGAAAAATAAAGAGTCAAAAGCCTTTTTTTCTCCATCTTTCTCAGAGGTTTCTATTATTAGTAACAGAATTTGCTATTCTCTGTCAGTGCAGCAGCAGTTCATGTTTCAGCGCTGGGGCAGATTAATATCCCCGGAAGAACCTCGACAAGTGGCCGGGCGCGCTGTGCCTGCGCTGTCTCCTGCAGCAGCGCAGCATTTGTCATCAGCACTGTGGTCTCTCGGCTAGCTCTTCCCTGGAGAAAAACAGAGGTAAATGTGCAGCTGCAGCCTCTCAACAGCCATAGCAAATGCAAAAGCAAATTGGAAAAGCTGATTAATCCTTTATCCTCCTCGTCTTCCTCCCCATCAGTAGCACTTGCACAGCCTTCAGTTTAAACGTCCCCAGGCCAGAACACTTTGCACCTTTTCTTCTTTTTTTAAGCTCATGAGGTAGTTGTCTTATTTTAGGMCACTGTTCTAAGTCCAGACATTTTGGCTGTCCCATTTTAGAGGGAGGAAAATGAGCTCCTTTATTCCAGGTTCAGAATTTTAAAAYGAGATCTGCAGTTGAACCCCAGCCCGAAGTCTTCTCCATTTTGCGTGAAAATATGAAGCATCCAAAGCGACACAGGAACGGGAACCATGGTACATGCACAGCTGCTCATTTACACCCTATGCAAGTGAAGGGCCAAGTGTGAAAACTGACGTATCTCTCAGGATACCCCAGCCCTCCAAAGCTATTCAGCACTGMAAACTTGTTTCCTCTTCCAACCATGTCACCTCCATATTCACAGGTGCCTACCCACCATTTTCTTGCTACCTTCTCAATACTGCATAGCTCAGGTGATGATAAAATGACAAGATAAACTGCTGGAAAGGCACCATGTGATTCCACACTGCACCTCCTGCCACGGTCTGCCTGGCACCCCACAGCTCACAGAGAACTTGCTTGAGCACGGCTTGCAGTTTTTGGTATCAAGTACAGCGCAAGTGTGGGATCCAGCCCTTATTTCCACTCGTACTTGTGCCTACTCTGAAGTCTATAATTGTTTGGAAAAGACTTTAGGAATTCCCTTCATTTGTTTTCCAGGTTTGTTTCCAGTTTTATGTCATTTCACCATAATCACAATGTTAACTCAGAGATAATGAGGAGAGAGAAAAAATAATAATAATAAAAAAGAGAAAAAGAAAAAAAAAAGACCAATAACCTCAGGCAAATGTCYAAATTCTTTAAATATGAGGTGTTTAAGTCAGTGTTCCCTCCACTGGATAATAACTTGAATTTGCAATTATTCCCTTTGGGGAGGTAACATGTTAATGGCGTGCCCTGTGGCTAACACCAACTCCACATGCTCATAGGGATTAATGGGCAATAATGTGTTGGGGTGAAACACCAGCTTTGTAGTGCAAAAGGGGAACTAGATAATTCATGGAGAATTAAAGATAAAATTTGTGCCGAAGTCTCCCACCTTTGTGACCTTATGTGAATGCAAGATCTTGAGTCTCTCCCTGTGTAATACCTACCCAAATCCATGTCTGACGCTTTTGATGTCTACAAAGATAGAGATAAAAAAAKTATTCCGAAGCAAATCCAAGGTGGGGGGTAAATTTGATGTGACGAGCTGCAGATGAGAAGTTCAGAAGTCAGCAAGAGGAATAAAGCCTTGTGTCCATCAGCACGCCCTGCAAATAGTTAACTTTAGACATCTGTCTGAAAGGCCGGCGGGGGACAGACTCAGGAAGTCTGGCTTCCATTTCACGGGGCTGTTGAGATGTTGCCCAYTGCAATGCTTATATCAGACCTACTGCAAAGCTGGTCATTGATTAAAATTGAATCACTGGCTTCTGSTCTGTCACTGAAGGAAATCCAGCAGTCTGTCCTGATTACGTTAATGAAAAAATATTCATTCTGCTTCACTTGCCCAGCTATAAAAAGAGACAAACAGTCACTTCTCATACCTGGCTGGGTAGAGCTGTCCGTAACCCCAAAGTGCAACACCAACATCTACACAGACWGGAGGGGCACCCCAGGCTGCAGCCCTCACCCAGGACATCAAATCCCCAAGCTCAGCCAATACTTGGCAATGGAGGTGCCCCAAAAAGAGAGGCAGCAGAGCCCCCTTTGTGCAGGGAGCACCTTCCCCCTGTTGCGAGAGCATACAGCTCTTCCTGGAGCCCGGCCAYGCAGTCAAACCTGTCCCCAGGGTCCTGCAATGGTTCTTCACCAGCTCGAGAAGCATCCGGCTTGTCTCCTGCTGAAAGAGCATCCCACCACCCAGCACCAGCCTTCGCCTGTACAAGGAGGAGAAAACAAGCCTGAAGAGTCCTCCTTGACCCAGTGAAGCAGTCCTCAAGGCACAGGTAGGGTCCAAAGTGCATCACGGCAGCTAGAGTTTTCTATCCATTTTCTGGCCAAAATTTACCAAATCTTCCTATTCCTGAAACTGGTTGCCCTGTCTTCACATCCAAAATAATGGCTTTTTATGTCCTAAAAAATAACAGGCGCCCAGACTTCCTATGAATTTATGCAGCACCTACCATTTAATTTTCATACAGTGTTAATCAAATAGGTGTCAGCAGCTTCTTACCCCCCTGCACAGCAAGATTTAATGGCTATAGGAAAAGCTTCTGTGTAAGATAAGTACAAAAATCTGTTTAAGATTCTAGCAATTAGTCCTGTTGAATTTGAAGCCCAAATAGTAAATCCTTTCAAATGAAATATGAGAGGCTGACATAATAATTCATGTATTTGAACTAAGAACAAGGAGTCTGTGGCTTTTTTTTTTCTTTTCCTGGGCTGTCACAGCAATTTTTCCTCCCTTAAGTCCAAATACCAAGGATACCATTTGCGAAGTTGATTTCATAAGGATACTCGGAACATTTTGGAAGCCTAAGTTCTGCAAACAACCATGAAATAAGAAGAGAAATATTGCATCATTCCATATATCCTCTGACAAAAAAAAAATCCTTCTTTGCTGAAATCCAGTAGAGGTTCCCCTTTGAAGCAAAGACACAAAAGAGTATGTGTACTTCCTTGGCTGGTTTTGAGCTTCTCATCATGTTCAGAAAAAGAATGGCAAATCCAGTGTGACCTCAATTCTGCTGGGAAACAAATAAAAATTAGCTCAAAAGGTTTAAATTTAACAAACTCTAAATTTAATGAACTCTAAATAAAAGTGGCATTAAACRTACCTTCGAAAAAACAAGAAATATAAGGCACTGATAAAGTCAACTTGATTGCTTAAAAATATCTCAAATTATCTACAGGCACAAATTCCCCCACTGAGGAGCGAAACAGCTGTCTTTGTCTCTTCTTAAAATCATTCCCATTTCAGAGTTTAAGGGGTTTCTTCACATTTTCTCCAACCATTAAAATAATCAAGCCASTAAAATGCTTTCTTCTTTGCTTCCTTGACTGTTGTAATCCCCTTTAAATCAGAATTCTGAAACCATCTTTAATTCAATGCAAGATACTTACCCAATTTCTTCGTGCTGTCAGTCTTCTTATATTAAGCGAACTTATTTAATTTCAATGGTGAAATATGGCCAGATGGCAACATGAAAGAATTTTAAGTCCACTTGATTTACAGTGATTTGAATTAGTCTCTCCTCTCATGTTGTCACCAAGCTGCTGCTTGTCACAGTATTAGCTCTTAGCTATCCCGGTTCTGTTGTTGTTCCAGTAATGCTGAAATAACCRACACCAAATGGAGGTTCAGCAGTGCTGGGAGACCTGCTCCGAGGGCTGATACACCTTAGCTGAGTGATAGATCAGCTTGTTACCTGGCAAAGGCCAGGAAGGGAAAAGCACTACTTCAGTCCCAGGAGAGAGAAGTTGAAGGATGGGCCGAGGCGGAGAAAAGCACATTAAGAACAGATGCTCCATGGCAAAGGATGAGGAGCTAATGGTTTTAGGAAGGGCTGGAGACGCTGCTGCCAGGCTCCCTGGGGAACCGCAGCCGCCTCACACCCGAGAGGCGTCGCTGCAGCAGGGAGGCAGGTCACCGTCCCCTTCACAGCAGCCCAGGCGATGACAACGGCTTGAAAACATGGACTGCCAAGCAAAAAAGAGACTGCATTAGAGAGGAAAAAAGCAGCGGGCTAATGAAGGCAATAGATCTACTGCATCTTCTCCTTGCTGCCAGGTGCTCATACAGTTACAGCACCTCTTGTGTTAAGCGGAGCAGGGCCTTTCCCTTGGCCAGGRTAGGTGCACCTCCTGGTACAGGAGATTTCCAGGCACCTGGGAGAGTCAGGACATACAGGTGCATGCCTGCATGGCTCTTTCGTCCACAGAAAGTCAAATGAAGCAGCACATCAGGCAGAGTCTTTACAACCCAACAGAGGCAGGGGACAAATGGCCCCTATGCCATCCAATTCCGCAAAGTGGTGAAGTGATCTTGCCCAGTATCAGCTCTGCAGGGAGAGAGTAGSAGCTCCCAGCTCCTCTTCTCAGAGGAGCAACAATAGCCCCACACTGACAACTGTCCAGCCTTGCAAATTCCCCCCTTGCCAGCCTTAGCACTGACCGGCCACCTGCCCCTCACAGGCCTCTTCTGTCCTGCCCTGTGCCCCATGACCAAGGCACAGAGCAGTTTTTGCAAAGGAATACACCCAGTAACACTGTTTTTTCATATAGGCTATTTATGGCAATAATTGTTTTCTGTTTTTTAAAAAAAAGAAAGCCAAAAGAAAGCCAAACAAGGCTCTAACCTTTTCTTAAAGGAAATGATACCCACAAATTAACAACGCATCGTTCCCGACCGTGTTAGCTGCCGAGGGAGGTCTCATTATAGACACGTGGCATCATTCCCTGCACACCGCACGCCCCWGCCGCTTAGGGCTGAGGCAGGCTCTGTATTGGGCCTCTTCTGCAAATGTTTTCCTTCAATTAGTTAATTTAGGTGGCCCTATGCTTCRCTGAGCATTAATTACACCTAATTGTGCCTGGCTGCGAAATGGTAGATAAGGAGCCTTATTTGAATTTTTTAAATCCATAGTTGGGCTTTCACAGTTGAAATCGCTGGGCACTGGTGTGCATAATACGCCATTGTTCTGCTTTAACTTGGCTGTTGTTAATCAAGTCCAAACAACTGCACGAGATAAGTGATTGGGAGGTTTGTCTCAGCGCAAAATATGTGGAGCATGTAATACAAAGGCAGCATGTGCACTAATTTTGCTTCACTCCGTCCTGTCAACGATATCATGCCTGCCAAAGCCTCTTACAAAAACATGTGTAGTGGCTAATTTAGCAATGTTCATCTTTCACATTCGGGAAAAAAGCTAAGACAGCAGACAGACGACAAGAGATTCCACAACCATGTTTTAAAATGAATTAATGATTGCATTTTATTCTGGTATCATCATCCATTCAAGTACGTATAGTGTACACCCTTACGCAAAATCATTTACTTCCCCATATTAAAAAYAGCAGCACTGACCACATGTGCTCAGTTGCCTCCCCAAAAGGGATGGGTACAGCCATTTGGGCCAATGAGGGTGAAAAGAGATGCTTTACATAGAAATAACCATTTGTAAGAGTATCAGATTTTGGTACAACGCTAGACAGCACTACCTGCCTTGATTATTGCTGATCTGCAACTAACAGGCTAGCACAGCTAATTTCAGTACAGATACTACTATTGCAAGCCAGGCTAGACTTCTATTAAGGCTTAACTGGTGAGTCTCAACTCTACTATTTTCTTTACATACCTAACACAACTAAATGCTGATCAAACCTTTATATGCAAAATTACATCGACAACAACACATTTGAAAAAGTATTCAACAGTAAAAGCCATTTGACTGCCTCACTAGGAAAAAATACTTCCAAGATTCAAGTAGCTACAACATTTTTTATTGCCATATTGCCACGTTTACTATAAAACTTATTTTTCCATAAGTGTATTATGAAATCTGATGCAATAAAAAAATAAATAAATCCTGTAAACCATAAGAACTAATGCACCACAGAACTACCCCCACGCTGGGAGATAGTGAGTCCCAAGCGCCCACAGTGCTAACCCGCATCACTCCGTCTGGAGACGAGATTAGGGTGCCCGGCGGCAGCGCCCCAATGGCCCCACGACCCGGTGTGGCACTGCAGTGGGACCCTTCCCTTTGGAGTGGGAGCCATGGAGAGCTTGTGTTTCCCTGGTGCAATGACCAGAGCCACGCTAGAGGGTGTGCCACGGCCCTGCCGCCTGTCACTTGATACACCACCTCGCCTCCCTCCCGCTCCTCCTGGAGCGCAGCTCCCTCCCTGTGGACCGATAATAGCAGGAATGCTACAGGGTCATGACAGAGGTATTTTAAACACAGACTTCCCAAGGATAATTTTGATGGACAGAGTAAGACTTATTCTTCCAGCTGTTCGAGAAGGAGTAGGAGAGACAAGACGAGAGTCACGGTTGCTTGTCTAGGAAAAAAATCCTTCCCCAAACTTGAAACCTCTGAGAAAAAAAAAAGTAAAAAATCAAAAAGAACAATCTATTGCCAAAGAGGATTAGACACCCTCCTCCACCACCACCACCGTCACCTGTAAAGTGAACATGTTGGGCTTGGTTTTGTTCTTGTGCTCTGGAAGGGAGAAGGTGATTTCTGAGAGCAGGGAACTAGATTTTTAAATGAACCCGAATCTACCAGGACTGAGGTATGGTCGGAATTTAAAAGTGCAGCAAAGAACAGTAGATGCAAGGAAGAAAGAAGATGCCTGGAATACATCGGCACTAAACACATTTCTTGTATGAAAATGATTGTCACAAGTGTCATCAGTTAAAATAAGGTAAGAAAATAAGTTTGCCAGAGAGGTATCTTTCTGCTCCATTCAGCAACAAAATTCACCAAAAGTTCATAAAATATTTTCTCTACATCACAAGTCAGTTCTTTGGAAAGCAAAAGTTAAACAGTCCCAGCCCGTGCTTCCACAGGTACGGTACGGCTGCTTTGGAGAGGAAAAACCAAGACAGAAACCCAGGCAAGCTATTTAAGGCAAAACCAAAAGCCTTTGCACATCCTTCTGAACTGCAACAAGGGCCGTGTCCATGCTGGGCTCCAGGTCCTGCGTCCACCTGGCAGGGGCTCCTTTCCTGGGGGAGCAGCACCCATCTGTGGCACCTACCCGAACCGGAACTTGAGGCGGTATTTGACAGGCACAGAGTTCTTGCGCGGCACCGACGCCGGGGGTTTTGCTGGAGGCGGCGGTGGACGTTTCTTCCTCTCGGGAACGGTGACGGTGAAGGCAAGCTCGGGCTGCTCGGCACGCCGGAAGCGTGGAAGGAAGTGGGTCGAGAYGTGCTGGGGCTTCACGCGGGGGCTGCAGCCGCGCTTGGCCTTGCCCCGCTTGTTGAGGGCCACGTACCACTCCCGCCCCGAGCGCGCGCTGCGGTGGGCGGCCGAGGCGTACGTGTTGTAGCTGTTCTCCTGAAAGCGCTCCCTGAACTTGCAGTCCTCCGTGAACTTGGCCTAGGGAAGCAAACCCAGACAAGAGAAGTTTACCAAAAAAGCGGGCTTTTCACCATCCCCCTGGGGCTTTCCCTTGCCAAAGGGCTGACCACCGCTGCTTGCTTAGGTTCAAGGCTCCTAAATGAAACAGCCAAACAGTCTTCAGCCATGAGGGGTGCTCAGAAATTCCCTCCCAGGCCACTGGATGCCCCCACATTTTAAAAAATCTGCCAACTGAGATATCCTTAAAAGCCCATCTTTGGCACCCCCTTTTTGGACTTCCTCAGAAACACAGACTGCAAGAGCCTCTCCCTCGCCAGCCTCAGGGTCCGCAGCCTTCACACATGGCTTGTCATCCCATCTTTCCTACTGAAAGGACATAGGAAAAGGCCCTTTATCTGCCGGCCAGCAGCTTCATCGGGGAATATTAGGTTCTACCCTTCGCTCTATCTAAGTTCCTAGCCTTGCATGTCCTTCTTTTGCACTGAATCATCGCTTAATAATCTGGAAAGGCAATTTGCATGCGGATTTGCCCTGCTTCACTGAGCATAGTTGTGATTGTATTGGATTTCTTTTTTTCCTTAAATAACTTGAGGTCTCTTATCCCTTGATAACCTTAAGCAATTACTTTCAGCCAGAGGAGGCTTCTTCATATGGACAGGGCAGTTGTCTTAGTTCCTTGTCCTGGAAGGGAATAAGGCATATCCGAACCTGGCACAAGGGTCATCAGCTGCTCTGGATCAACAGACACACACACAGCTGATTCCTGCACAGTCACTAGATTACTTCTACCTCTGTAAAATATCAGTTCCGTTCACATGTCAATTGGTAAACAACTCTGGATTAGTTATAAGAAGAGGTAACAACTCCAGAGTAATGCTACAACAGTGCCAAGTTCCCACAGGAAAACCAAGTTCAGATGCTGGAGCAGCAGCTAGCAAAGGACCTGGGCTCGCTGAGGTGGTAGACGACCCTAAGCCTTCTGCTGCACACCCTCCTAGGAAATCAGTATACACTGAGGGCCCATTTCTGCCCTCATGCACTGGCAGAAATAGAGCCATAAAACTCCAGCTAGTGGCACCGTGATACCTCTTTGCATTCTTCGACAGCTGTTCTGAAGTACTCGCCCATTTTTTTAATCTCATAAAGAAAACGTGAGTTGGTGTCGTGTTTTCTTCTAAAACGATATCTGGTGCATCCAAGTCTGATTGCCAAGTAGAGCATTCCAAGTATCACTTTGAAACAGGTGCTGAGAGGTTTTAGCTTAAAAATCCAAGGCAATGCAAAACCACAAAGAAAAACCCCAGAGTTTTACAACCAGATAGAGCATTCTTTGACTTAATATCATTTCTAACCCCGTCATTTAACTAGAGAGAAGTTGAGTCCTACAATTCAAATGACGATGTCCTTGACTCACAGTATATTTTTCCTCCCGTCACACTCAGAATTAAGTCTCCTTTCGCCCTTTACTTGGAAGCAATGAGAGCCTGACCGTGTGTTTCAGCTTTCCTGGCCTCTCATAACCCAGCATGACATTTTACCCACGTGTGACCATTCTCCTCCTCGATATCAACCCTTGTTGCTCTCTGCAGCCCCACTCAGACAGGGGACACTGGGCAGCCCCCGCATCGTCCAATGTTGCCGCTCAAAGGGGAGGCTTAAGAACAGCTGGCCCTCATGATTAATGTTACTCATCATATGCTGACTTCCAAAACATTTTTCCAGGTTATAACTTATAGCTGGAACTCAAGTGAATCCCTGCAGCTACACCCTTGGAGGGGACCCACGAAGGACCAGGCCCCCCCCCCGCTGGGTGCTGCAAGCTCCCCCCACCAAGCTGCCTGGCCTCCCCCTCAGCTCCTCACCTGCTCAGCGGGGCCCAGAGCAGAGCGTGAGTGGTACTGACGGCACCTTGTGCAAGGGCACTGAAGCAGGCCCTCCACTTCCTTGGGGGATTTGGGTGAATGGCAAGAACAGGCCTTGTTTTGTTTGAGGATGTTAAGCTGCCTCCCCTGCCCTGGGAATCAAGGCCGACAGAGCGCTCCGAGACGGTGCCGAAAAGGGCTCAAACTGGCTTTGCAGGCAGCGGGGTGAATATGAGATGATGCTGCTGGGCTGCTTCTCTCTATCCGGGTGCAGACAGGCAGCTCACAGCTGCTGTGCTCCTCAGGAAGCTGAATCAAGGCTTTCAGCACAGCCACGCATGGCTGGAGGAATGCAGACCCATCAAGAGAGGTGGCGGTTGGAAGGCTGACCGAAAAATAAAACAAATAACAAAAAAAATACTCATGATGCCTGGGTCAGGTTTTGGGACCTTCAAGAGAATATTAGTGCTGGAGCTGTTCTTTGGGGAAATGCCCCTTTACAGGTTAGCGGCCAAAGCCTACAGGATTCAGGCACCTCTGCATCAGAGCTTCTCCTGGGCCAAGGTGCACAGAGCACCTACTGCTGTGTTCTCCTGCAGGCCCAGTGGTGGGAGGAGGCTACTTGACAAATGCACGGCTCTTTTCACAGCAAAATACTCGAGTGGGATGAAAGGCTTTTGTCTCAGAGCCTACCAGGCTGAGTGCCAGTGCACGTGCTGAGGACAACAAAGCGACGCCACTTCTGGAAGATAACATAGTTTGAGCTTCCTCCCTCAAAAACAGCACGGCAGGAAGATGTCCCTTGGCTGGAACTGGTCACCTCCAGCATGTCCCCCACACTGCCTTGGGGACCGACCTATAAACATGCCAATACCCCCCGCACTGCACCTATAGGTTGCTAATGCCGGGAGTGGTAAAGATCAAGGGAGGATGTAGCTCTACACCCTCACAAGACGTCAGTGGCCATGGGCACTTTCTGGGACACAGGGCCTCAGCAGAGCCCCTGCACGTCGTGCCCAAACTCACTGAGGAAAGGTGCAGGAGTGCAGCCGTGCCTACGCCCCAGCCCAGGGCAGCAGCAACGAGAATGTCTTCCTCTGCCAGTGTCCACACATGGGTCTGAGCCCCTTGTCCTGTCACCCATCTTCGCGTGAGGACAGCGACTCGGACCTGTCACACTGCAGACGGAAGGGACTTGGGCCCTTGGTAAATACACCAGGGCTCTTGGTCTGTGATATGACCTGAACTAGCATCCATGAACTCCCCCACTCACAAACACCTAGGTCTTTCTCAAAAAGTAACAGCTACTTTACCAAGAAGGTGTTTTACCCGTGCAGATGTTTAAAGAGCCTTAAAGCCAGTGAACAAAGAGATAGCAGGGAGGAAGAAAAACAGACTTTCGACCTGTTCCACTGTTACAAGTTTGCAGTCAGCTGGCTGGTCATCACTTGAATGGTTTCCCCAGCATGTCCAAGGCTTTTCAGCTAAACCCTGTAACATCTCAGTCATGAAAGGCCACTCTTCTCGGCAGCCTCACACCCAGCCCGGCCACCACGTGCTGCCTTGAGCCACTCGGCAGCTCAGGAGCCACTCGGCAGCGAAGAGACACAGACATAAAGGGCAATCCTGAAATCCATTAACTTTTTTAAATTAAATGCAAAGGAGATTTGCCCTAGCGAGGACCAAGGCATTTGGTCTGCAGTTATTAATTCGGCACAGCTCTTAAGAAAGGAAAATTGCCTTAGACCCCTGTAGACAAATACTGCTTCTTTCAGGTTCGCACTAGCCCCCTCCTGAAACCCATGCCAACCAATTCGTGCCCATTTAATGATAATAATGTTCAAACATGTAACCAAGGATTTAAAAATGAGGAAGGAGCCATCTGTGCGTGGAACTGATAATTGCTAGCAATATTATTTCTGAATCCAGCGTCTAAAAATGAACCACTTGATAATTTAATTAAGCCGCCATCAGAAAGGAGCTCCGATAAAGCGGAGCCCAGAGAGGTGGCCGCGAAGGATCCCACATAACTGCAGGAATTACTTTTATCTACAGGCCAGCACAAAGTCGCTGGAGTGACTTCCATATCAAAGGGCGGCGGTGAGTGACAGGCGCAGGACTCGCTTTGTACTGCTTAAAACTCATTAGGCCATGAAATAACTTTATCCTGGCAAGCCAGGAAAGAACAACAGATGCTGGGCCTGCGTTATTGGCATTATTGAGTCCAGACATCTTTAGACATTTGGGTCAAGTTTCGACAAATTTGTCGCTTTCATCTGAGCAAGAAATTGCATGTCCTAACCCCAGGGTCTGACCCGCCTAAGCGATGCCCATTTATAACGCAGGGCTTTGTTGGGTGACAATTAACCATAGCCTGATGAGACCCTAATTTAATTTGGGCCTGTGCTGAGGCATAAATCGAGACTTAAACTTCGAATAATGGCTCCGCTGTATGACACCAAGGAGAAGGGCTAGAGGGACGTGAGGATTGCGCCCTTATGGGGCTGCACTGAGGTTTATGCACAGGCTTTTTGCCCCCACTCCATCCCTTCCTGCTGCTGAAGATGTGGCCGAGGAAAACCTAGGATGCCGAACTGAAATGCTATTCCCCTCTTTGGAAGGCTCTGGCAAAATCCTGCGTCGAGCCCCCACGTCAGGCAGGAGGCCCCTCCGCTCCGCGGGGTTCAGCAGAGCGGCCGCAGACCTGGCGCGCCGGGACCATCGGGCAAGGAGGACTAACCCGACGGCAGTGAGCCGCTGAGCAGGCTGGAGCCCGGGCGCTCCCACCGGGCTCCTGAAACACGGCCCCTCCCCGAGGACAGACACAGTGCAATGGCACAACAGCCCAACCAGCCCAACGCGATGCCAGCAGCCCCTTTTAGCACCTCCTGTGTGCCTCCTCCTTCCCCTCGGAGGCTCTTGCTCAGCACAAAGCTTGCTCCTCGCTCTGCCTTGCCCTTCTTTTTCCCACTCTTCCTTTTTGTCCTATCTTACCTGTTCTTCTAGTCTCTGCCTGTGCTTTGCCAATTTGCTGTCCCTTCTCCTTCTCTCTTGGCTTCCTTGGCCTCCTTGAAACCATTTCTGCTTTCTTCTGGACTATGGTCCTGCTGCTATTTTCTTTGCTAAAATAAGCAAAGATATGCTCACCCTTTAAGCATCATTAGGTTTCAGGAGTAACACTCCACTAAAAGTCGAGGGAAGGAGAGCCAAGTTCATAAATCTCTGTTTCATGCAATTTGTGGACTCAGGCAGCAGCATTACCAGTAAGAGTCACTTCACAGCAGTGAAGCTAATTTCATAACCACAGGGGTAGAAATTTGGTTTTTCTTAGCAAAAAACCCTCCATGCTGCTAGCCCTGAATCAACACTCTGGGAACCAATTTGGATGACAGGTCATACAAGAGGTTGGATTAAAAACATCTTCCTTAGGATGCTGCATTCACACACTTGGAGAGAATGACCTCTAGGTAAGCCTAGCAATTATTTTAATCTGTGTTTACATTATCTCCAAAATTAACAGAAAAAAAAGGAAGAATAACTTCAATTTGGAAAAATAAAAAAGAAAAGAAAAAAGGATATGAAATAAACTCCCAGGATTCAAGTGACGTTAAAAAGGGATAAAAAATAAAATCCATTCTGCTGCAGAACTAAGACGGAAGGAGAGCAGAATGCAGGGACGGGAGACATGGTGGCTTCCGCACGGCACACCAACGTACCTGCTAGGAGGCCTTGGCCCAGCTCCTGCCCACGCTGGGGGCAAGGACAACGTGTGGCTCCCCAAGGGTCTCATGGGCCCTTTGCCTGCCCCTGTGGGGCCAACGCGAGGGAATTTTCCCGGCCTCAGGAGGACTGGGGGTTGTCCCAACAGGCGACACATCCTACGTCCAGCGGGCACCTCCTCGCTATCCCTAGTCTCCGCATAGGGCTGCCGGCATGGCATGCGTTGTGTTTTCCAAAACTAAAGCCAATGATGAACGCGGCCTTTTGACGCAAAGCCCTCACTGCAAAGCCACGCGTGCTCTACGCAAACGCCCTAACTAGGGAGCTTTTGGATCCAGCGGCCACCTCTCCGCTCCGAAGCCTGGAGCCTCTACTGGACACCTTGGCAGCCTGAGGCGCTGGGAGCCTCCTGCATCTCTGGGGCTACCACGGGCACGGGAAGCTGCCGCAACGCCTTTAATAAACAAGACATACTGAGAATGGGGTTTTTTACTTACACTTGCATGGAGTTTTCCTTTTTTTGACATCGCTAAAAATTTGTTGCTGAAAACTCCTCGTATTCCTACAATCCCCTGAGACACAGCAAATATTTCCAAAATACCTAGGATGACAGAAATCCCAAAATAAATCACAGTTCTTTGCACAGTGTGACAAAAAAAAAAAGAAAAATAAAAGAAAAATACCCATGTATGTTTGCATTTGCACTCCAAAAGCTCTGCTTCGCGGCTCCCGCGGGCTCCGTGACAGCTCCAATCAGTGGCCAAGCCGCTAAGGAGCTCTGTTTTCCGAGAGAAACGGGGTTGCTGCTGCTGCACTAAGGCACCTGCTGGGGAAACGGCTCCTTTCGGGCCGGCCGCGCTGCTGCAGCTCTGGCCTTTCCACTGGCACAGAGAGGATCCCTGGAATTTAGGCAGGGGCCAGCGGGGTGGTGGAATTTAAGCAAGCCAAACGCAGAGCACCTTGGCCACAGGGCCTCGCTCCGGAGCAGGCCGCGGCTCCGGACGGGGCCGCGCGCCGCTCTGGGCTGGGAAGGTGGGTGGGAAGGGGCCCGTTCCCCCAGCGCTGCCCAGGCAGGCTATGGGCAGCTGCCCCTCGCCGCAGGGCTCCCGGCTGGGAGAAAGCTGCCCCTGCCCCTCAGGTTGGGGCTTTTCCTCACACCCTGCAAGCTCTTTCCCCATAAGTGGCAGGGCCCTGTGGAGAAGTAAGGGAGACACCAGCACCAGCGGGACCCCCGGGGCTGCTCGCTGCCGCCTTTGCTCCGTGCCCTGGTGACGGTCTCTGAGCCACCCCAGCAGCCTCAGCCCGGGGCACGCGCGGGCTCCAGTCCCCAGACACGTGCCCAGCACACAGGAGAACCTGCCGCTCAGCCCGTCGCCCTGAGATGCCCCCGCCGCGTGGCAGCATTTGAGGGTGAACGCGAGGGCCAGCTGCATCCCTGGGGGAGATGGGGGTCCAGCTGCAGCGGATCAGCCCCACAGCGCGGCAACCATCAGCTCGGCATGCCGAGAGGGCTTGGCAGCAGGCCCGGGGAGCCGAGGGAGAATCGGATCACCGCTCCCCATGGGTATTTTAAGGTGGGAAGGAAGCTGCCGGAGACAGGCAGATCGCGTAGCCTTCCCGGAAGGGCGCTCGGGCTTCCGCTCCCTTCCTCCTTGGAAGGTCAGGGCCAGCAGATCTTCAGCCTGCGACGCGCCCAAGCACCCAGACGGGGCTGTCCCGCTCCGCTCCGCGCCACGAGGAGCACCCCGGGCAGGCACCCGGCTCCGCGAGACCAACACCCGGATCGTTTCCCGCAGGCCGGATTTGGTCATCGCTCCCCGAGCACAACTGACAGGCGAAAGGAGCAGCACCTTGGGGGGCATGGCAGGACCGGCCCCAGCCTCTCCTGGCCATCTCTGAGCCGCCCTCCTTCCCCCTGCCAGGAATCCGCAGCCTCTCCGGCTGCGGCGATAAGCAACCTCCACTTCTCCCTCCCGGGGGAATTGCAGCCTGGCTCCTGTATTCAAAACCAACAGACCCTGGTGCTTTCCTCAAGCTGTAAGAATGCCAAGGAACAAAGGGAAAACTTAAATGGAGACAGGATGGGCAAAAAGGAAGGCAGAGCCCTGGTCAGCATCCTCCTGCTCCCTGCTAGCTAAGATGTCCTGGGCGAAGCGCAAAGCCCAGGTTTGCACCTCAGCCCTGGTCCAACCCCGATCCCTGTGGTCACCACAGAGCAACCCCTCCAGGGCCGGCAGCTCCCTCCTCCCAGCCCTCCTGGGAACCCCGTCAGGAGCGGTGGATGAGGGACCCTCCTGTGGTGCCTTTGGCCACTGGGCAGCCCTGCAGCCTAGGGGGATGTTGGGCACCTCCAGGCACAGACCTCTGAGCTGTCCTTGTGCCCACGGCTCCCCTGGGAGGGAAGACCCCGCAGGGCACCTTCCCTGGGGCTGCTGGGCCTACGCCCTCCCCACTGAGGCAGTCGGGAGTGGGGCCGCACCGTGCCCCAATGGGGGACACTGAGTCATAGGGGACCCAGGAGCTGTGCCAAGGGGGCAGAGGCAGGGCTGGGAGGGAGGACCCACGCGAGACACCCCCTCCCCACGCGGGACACGCTGCCCCCCGGCCCCGCGCGAGGGGCAGGCACTTACTGAGCGGCCCGGCGAGGTGGGCGCCGTCCACGCGGCCGTCGGGGTGCAGCTGCAGGTGGAAGCCGATGCCCACGCGGCAGTAGAGGCGGCCGCGGCGGCGCCCCGGGCGGCTCCGCGGGAAGCGGCTCGGCCCCGCCGCCGCCGAGGAGGAGGAGGAAGACGAGGAGGAGGAGGAGGAAGGCGCGGGGGCGGCGCGGGCCGCCGGCGCCCCGCCGGGCACCTGCTCCCGCCTGGCACGGGCGAGGAGGGCGAGGAGGAGGAGGCCGAGGAAGGACAGGCTCATGCTGCCGGCGGGCGGGCGCCGCGCCGCATCCTGCTCCGCGCCCGGCAGCCTTGCACCGGCGATGGGGAGGGAAAAGCGGGGGGAGGCGGCGGCGGGGGGGGGGGGGCAGACGCCCCTCCCCGCGCCGCCACCGGGATATTTATAACGGGGCCGGGCCGCGGGCTGGGGAGAAAGAAGGGTAGGAGGGGGCGCAGCGCCCAGCGCTGCCTGCACCGCCCCAGGGGGGCAGCCGCGAGGGGGCAGCCGCGAGGGGGCAGCGCGGGGCCCGGCCTGGCCGGGCAGAGCGCCCCGGGCCCGGCGCCCACGCGCCGCCTCCCTCCCGACAATGGCCTCGCCCCAGGGGTTCGGGGCCGCGTGTCAGCTCCCCCCAAGGCAAGAGGCTCTGCCCTGGGGGCGCCCCTGGAGCCGTCTGCGGGACACGCAGGGCCCCACGGAGCCCCTGGCGGACACGCGCGGGTGGGGGAAGGACTGGGTTGCATGGCCCACCAGCCATGGGGGAGACGACAGCCGGCAGCTGCACGGCCGGCCCGACCTCCACCCGCCACCCCACAGCCCTCACGAGGCCGCAGGCAGCACCCCTGTCCTCAGAGCGCTGTCACCCCTGCACCAAGGCAGCGCGGATCGAGGGCGGCAGGAAGTCACAGCCAGCCGGTCAGGGCCTCGAGGGCCACCTTGCCCTCAGCAGGGGGATGGAGGTCAGGGATGCGCCAAGGAGCGGGTGCCCGGGTGGCCGGAGCCGTCGCCGGTGGCGTTTGGCACGTTGCGGTGTGAATCAAAGTGATCCCGCCCGAATCTTGCTGAGCTTGTGAAGGATTTGTGAGAGCATGTGTTATATATACATACACACACACTTTCCATATATATGCATAGGTATATGTATGGCCATGCTTATAAATACGCGGGTATCTATATAGAGAGCCTGGAGGGTGAAGCCTGGAGCCTGGAGGGTGAAGCCCTCTGCCCAGCAGAGCAGCTCTCAACCCGCAGGAGGCTTCGGGCAAAGATACCGACCCGGCCTGCGTGCCCAGCCAGGACGGGCTGCGCCCTCAAAGCGCTCGGACTGGTGTTTACACGGCCACAGGTGGGGACTGGCGGCCTTCCCCGCGTCAGCCACGGAGCGGCTGGAGAAAGCCGGCGGCAGCCGAGTCGTTGAGGGCTGGCCCGCTCCCAGCTCCGCGTTTGCCTATTATGGGAAACGCTACTCCCTCCGTCCAGCCATCCCGGAAGGCAGCACAGGTTATTGGGACGAGCGGACGGGGGTGCAGAGCGGCACCGCGGCGGGACGCTGCCGCGTGCACCGGGAGCCCCGACGGCCGCTCGGACGTCGCCGGAGCGAGCCGCGCCGTGGGCCGGTTTTGCTAAAATGCGATCTGCCTCCAACCAAGAGCGAGCGCGGCCGGCACAGCCTGCCTCAGCCCCAGCCCCAGGGCTTGCTATTAATAGCCCGAATAAATAAATAAATAAATAAATAAATAAATAAATAAATAAATAAATGGCCGTCGAATCACAGAGCGTGTGAAGTCGCTTGTGCTCCCAATGCAGGCCACGCTCTTCCCAGTCGCCCTACTCGGCGGACTGTAGGAGCAGATTTTCCTCTGGGTGGCACTGGCAGGACAGCCCTGGGCCTCAAGGACAGGGAATAAATCCCCTGGGCACTCGAAAATCTCTCCACTGTGTCCGAGATTTTGGGCGAATTGCACCCATGCCGGCGGGCGCTCGCAGCACAGCCCACCCTGGTGGCCGTCTCCGTTACTCCAGCAGCAAGGATCGCCCCTGCGCAGCAGCACATCTATGGGTTTTGCAAGGAGATAGGAACGGAGGCAGCACTCGGGGCTCTTTTGGAGGCATGCACAGCATCAGGTCATTTTCATTTGGCTCTGTTAGTCCATACAACAGCTTTCATTTCAAATATTCCAACTGCTGATGCAGTACAAGACAGTAAAAAAGAACAGGGCTTAAATAATGTGTATATATATACATACACACACATACATTATCTGCCAGCTTCCTTGACGAATGCAGCTTGGCTGCCTCTGGCAGCAGCAGCGGCGGTCACGGCGGTACCAGCAGCTCCCGCCACCCAAGGCCCGTGCGATATTCCCGGCGTCCTTCAGGGCCTGCCTGGAGAGCCACCRAGCTGGGAGGACAACGCGGCTTTTGCATCAGCAGCGTCCCATGCCAGGGCKAGAAGGGCTCTGGTCAACACACATCCGCTCTGCTCTGATCACCCTGGGCAAACGAGCCCTGTGCTGTTTGAATTATCCCTTTAATGCATATACATACACACACGTGTATATATATACACACGTATGAAAAATGCAACGTCAGGAAACAAGCCAGGCGAGCGCTGCCTGGGAAGCTTTGGTGCGGAGCCGCAGCCCTCGCCTCGCTCGAGCCGCCACGCGCGCTGCTCCGCCTCTGTTTATAGGATAAAGGCCCTGGTTCGCAGCGCACCGGACGTTTATGGGTGTAAAGGAAGGGCATCCGTGCAAACAGCGCCGGCTGCAGCCGCTTTGAGCAGACGGCCTGGCCGAGGAAGCCCACSCTGCCTTTCGCGTTGCTTGGTTTTAATGCACCCTGAGAGGTCGTCTTCGCCATATTAGCAAAGCAGCGGCATGCTTGGGAGCGCTCTCGTGCCAGTTGTAACTGCCAGGGGGCGGCAAGGAAAGGCCGCGAGGCTCCCACGTGGGCACAGACGGGGCCGGTGTTCAGCGTACCTGGGGGTCGGAGAGAGCCCAGCAGTGCCCGGCGCTTCAGGCTCCATCTCGGCCCGCGCAGCCTTGGGGCGCTGCAGGGAGGTGCCCAGCGGAGAGCCAGGACACCCCTGCTAGAGGGGAGCACAAGAAATACCAGGGCCAGGGACCCCGAGCAGCTGAAGTGGATGGTAGCAGTGGTACCTGCCTTGGCTGCCACACACAGGAAGAGGGTCTAGTGTTTGCTACGATACCCAAACACAGCCGGCATGCCGGGGACCTGTCCCCAGTGCGAGACACAGTGCTTGCCCAGGAAGGGTTTGAGGTGCCCCATCCCCCACTTCTCACCCCCCATACCAGACGTTACAAGTGGACACAGCAACTCCAACGCCACAGCAGCATCCGGYTGACGCTTGTCACCTGTGGCTTGGCCAGCAACACCAGCCAGAGCCCCGTGAACACCGGGCAGGGCTAGGAGACGAGCGCAGCCGCACACGAAGCCAGGAGGAGCACCCGCTTTCACTCACACGCACGGCTTCCTGCAAGAGGAACAAACGCAGAGCGGGCAGCCTGGACCGGGCAGCAGCTCCAGACCCTCCATGGGCAGCCCCGACACGGAGGGGGCCGCAGGGCCCAGCCCGTGAGCGCCGCTTCAAGGCAGCGCTGCCGAACCGGCGCTTGAGGCAGCGGCTGCCGCGCGGCGGCCCCGCTAGGGGGCAGCGCTCGGTCTGCCTGGGCAGCGCCCGGGGCCCCGCGCGGCCCCGCGGCACCTCGCAGGCCGCTGCCCCGCTCCCACAGCGCCCGCGCGGGACGGAGCCGCCCTCCAGCGCCCCAGGTCAGCGCAGAAGAGACGGGGCTGCTTTCCCACTGTCGAGAAGTAACCCACGCACTAGGAGCACTGAGTGGAAACCTCTTGGGAAGAACTGGAGCCGGCTCCGCAAGGCGCAGCTCTCAGCGGGCTCGGGTGTGTTCCTCGTTTCGAGGGCCTTCGTCGGGCAGCTTTAGGATTCGTCATTTTAACACGTTCTTAAATATTTGGTGTTTATTACTCTGGTCTCAGGGTGTGCAGCGGGGAGAATTTATGCTTGGAACAGAGGTAGCGACCGATAGGCCAAGCAGCAGGCAAGAAAAACTGGGGAGAAGTGCATTAAGTGAACTAAAAATATATAAAATAAAATAAAATAAAATAAAATAAAATAAAATAAAATAAAATAAAATAAAATAAAATAAAATAAAATAAAATAAAATAAAATAAAATAAANTAAAATAAAATAAAATAAAATAAAATAAAATAAAATAAAATAAAATAAAATAAAATAAAATAAAATAAAATAAAATAAAATAAAATAAAATAAAACCACACCACAGTATACAGAAGGAAAAAGAAAACTCTCAAACTGCGAAGCCACTTTCCTAGTAGGGACGCAAATAAGGAGCTTTTGAAGTGTATGGCACAGCCAGCACGGAGGATTTGTCCAAGCTCTTCTTACAAAGAGACACGGAGGCCTGAACTGTCACGAGTTCCAAGCCTGCAGCACCTCGCGGRGCGGTGAAAGCTCTGCAGCAGCTCCAGGTGCTTCCTGGCAGGTCCCGCCGTTCACAACAGGAGACATCTGCAGCCCCTGCGGTCCCGCTCGCACCAAAGCCGAGGGRCCCCTGAGCGCTGACGGGAGCTGCGGCGCTGCCCTGCTGCCCGCCGCGCACCGCGAGCCGCGCTGCGCCCGCAGCGCCCACCCCGCCGCAGCCGCAGCTGCAGCCCCGCGCCTGCCCGAGGGTGTTCAGCGCGCACGGCCAGGCCGCTGCTTGGGGCTCCGCTTTTCACTCTGAGTATCGTCGTTCAAACACCCCAAAATACGCGGGCTTGACAGGAGGGGCGCTGGCTGGGAGGCAGGGAGCGCGTTTCCGCAGCGCCCGCGGCCCTCCCCGCGTGCCCAGGCAGGATCCCGCGGCCAGCCCGCGATATCCCGCTCTGCAGCAGCAGGGCCTGCCCCTGCCCTGGAGCCAGGCTCCTTCCCGAGCGCTCGGCCGGGTGGGAAAGACACAGAGGTGGAGGGGGCAGTTAGTCCAGACTRGCAGGCTCCGTCTGCCCCTGCTGGCCCCCACCTCCCGCGCGTGGCGGGGCCAGCCGTGGCCAGGTCCAGGTCGGGAGCCCTTCGGTGCCTGGTGAGTGCTGAGCCCGCCTGCCCCCCGCTGTGGAGGCACCGTCCTCCCACCCAGCCCCTCTGTCGCACCTGGGGAGAGGGGACGGGCTGTGCCTGGCCTTGGGCATCGCTCCGCCCGGCAGATACCCGCCTAGAGGGGCTGCTGCGGTGTGAGCGCCACCCTGGCTGAACCTCCCCATGGGGGAGCTCAACCTCTGCCTCGCTCCGTCCCGTGTCCCTCGGAGAGACGCGCGAGGGACGGGAGCTCCGCGAGCGCCGCAGTCCCCGCCGCGGCGCCGCGCGGGGACGAAGCCCAGCGGGATCGGAGCCCCGCGCGGAGCCGGGCGGCGGGGCGGGACGCAGCGCTGGGGGGGCTCGGAGCTGGGACGGGAGGGTGTGCGGGGCTTTGGGGCGCGGAGGGAGGGGAAAGGGAATAGGGAAGGAAGGGAAAAGAAGGGGAGTGGAGGGGAGAGGAGAGGAGAGGAGAGGAGAGGAGAGGAGAGGAGAGGAGAGGAGAGGAGAAAAATGAAAACAGAATGAGATGGGAAGAAAAGAGGAAAGAGAAAGAGAGAAAGAAGCAGAAAAGGAGAAAAGAGTGAAAGAAAAAATATAGAAAAACTATATAGGAAAGAATGAAGGAGGAAATGAAGGAGAAGAAAAGAAAACGGTCAGGAAGGAAGGAGAAAGGAGTAGACTAAAAGGAAGAGAAGGGTGAGAGAAGAAAGCTAAGAGAGGCTTCTTAATTTTAAGTATGGACAGAAATGACGAGAGGATGACGGAAGAAGAAGAAAAAATAGAGGAAAGAGAGGGAGAAGGAGAAGGAGAAGGAGAAGGAGAAGGAG